>QXTE01000642.1:146329-157826 GCA_003942145.1 Platysternon megacephalum | reverse complement strand
ACAGCAACACCCACAGCAACCCCCACAGCCGCAACCCCCACAGCAACACCTACAGCAACCCCCGCAGCAACACCCGCAGCAACACCCGCAGCAACACCCGCAGCCGCTGCACCCGCAGCAACACCCGCAGCAACCCCCACAGCCGCCCCCACAGCCGCAACCCCCACAGCCACACCTACAGCAACACCCACAGCAACCCCCACAGCCGCAACCCCCACAGCAACACCTACAGCAACACCCACAGCAACCCCCACAGCCGCAACCCCCACAGCAACACCTACAGCAACACCCACAGCAGCAACACCCGCAGCCGCAACCCCCACCGCAACCCCCACAGCAACACCCGCAGCAACCCCCGCAGCAACCCCCACAGCGCGGGCACCACGTCCGGCTGGGGACTCGTCGTCCCTCCCCTGAGCTTGCGCTGCTGGGCCCAGCCCTGCACCGGCTCCCGCCACAGTCCCCGAGGATCAAGGGAAACGCGTCACAGAAGCTGTGCGGGAACCCGGAGCCGAGGGAGTGCTGGGGGACGCGGCCGGGCAATTGCCACGTAAGACGCAGGCGCGCAGCCAATGCCCCTCAATCCCGACCCGCAGCCTCCGGCTGTCCCAGCCCTGGACACCCCCCTCTGCTCTGCTCGGGCCCCTTACTCTCCACCCACCCCCCAGCCTGGCCCAAGGCCGTTCCCGCGCTGCCTGCGCCCGGCGGCTCTCACCGCGGGCGACTCGTCAGTGGGGAAGGGGCAAATCCGGCTTCAAACAATGATTGTTTTTTCCACCTGACTGGCTGCAAACTTGTTAATTTTTGGTAATGGGTGAGAAGTGTAGCCGGCAGCTGCCTGGGAACGGAGTGGCTGAGCGAAGCGCGGGGCCCTGGCTGGCTTTCAGCTCTCCCGCGGCTCCCTGGCGCACGCTGCCGTCTATAAATAACGCCCCGTCTCCGCAATGGCACAACAGCAGCACTGGGTGCGGGCGTCGGACATAAAACCTCCCTCTTTATGGCTCCAAACCATTCGCCTCATTTAGTGCAGCTCCGTAAACCTTCTGTTCTCCGCACGCTCCCGTGGTGCGAACAGCTCCCAACGGCGCGTGCCCAGGGACCCCGGCACCGAGCAACGGCTTCCCTGCCCCCCTGCTCCCTCCGAGCAGCACCCGGGATCCAGGCACCGAGCCCTGTCGCAACCCCCCTGCGGTACCATGGCAACCAGGACCATCAGACACCGAGATACGCCCCCCCCCCCCGACCCCTGCGTGTCACCCCAGGGTAACCTAGTTCCCCTTGGCACGATGGGTGGCGAGGTGGGGCAGGGAGTGGGGCCGGGGTGAGAGTGGGGCAGAGGGGTGGGGGCAGGACGGGTGGTGAGGCGGGGTAGGGGGCAAGGTGGGGCATGGAGCGGGGCCGGGGTGGGGGCGAGGCAGGTGTCACGGAGAGTGGGGGAGTCAGGGCCCTGCACCCCTCTTCCTGGGATTCACCGCGACTCTCAGCCAGCCAGTCAAACGGAAGGTTTATTAGACGACAGGAACACGGCCCCAAGCAGGGCTTGTAGGTACAACCAGAACCCCTCAATTAATTCCTTCTGGGGGGTTTAGGGAACTTAGCCCCCAGCTTGGGGTTCCCTGCGTTTCCCCACCCAGCCCAAAACTGAAACTAGAAACTCCTCCAGCAGCTCTCTCCCCCCTCCCCCTGCTCCTCCTCTCCTTTGTTCAGTCTCCCGGCCAAAGGTGTCACTTCTCCCACCCCCCTCCTGGCTCAGGTTACAGCTCAGGTAGCTTCCTTCCCATCCCCAATGTAACTCCCCTGCCACATTCCCAGGTCAAATCCGCCCGGCTCCCTGCTCCGTCACAGCGGGGCAGGGGGTGAGGCCAGGGCAGGGGGGCGGGAGCAGGGGGCGAGGTGGAGCACAGGGTGGGGCACGGGGCAGGGGCAAGGGGCGAGGTGGGGCACAGGGTGGGGGGGCAGGGCGGGGGCAGGCGGGGCACAGGGTGGGGGCAGGGCAAGGTGGGGCACGGGGTGGGGGCGGGGCAGGGCGGGGGCAGGGGGGGGGGGGGGGGCACCGGCAGAGCTGTGTTTTGGGGGAGGCCAGGGCAGGGGGGCGGGAGCGGGGGGCGAGGTGGAGCACAGGGTGGGGCCCGGGGCAGGGGCGCGGGGGGCGGCGGGGCCGGGGCCGGGGCCGGGCTAAGCCGGCCCCTGGGGCCCCCGGGTCTTCCACCCCCCCGCTCCCCCAAAACACGGCTCTGCCGGTGCCCCTCCCGGCCGACCCGCAGCCCCCGCGGCACAGCCGGCCCTGGGCTCCCCCAAAACACAGCTCTGCCGGTGCCCCTCACTCCCGACCCGCAGCCCCCACAGCCAGCCCTGGGCTCTGGGGGCCAATGGGGGGGCTGGGCTGGAGGTGGGGGGGTCTGGGAGATGGGGCTGGGTTGGGGTCTGAGGGCCAGTGGGGGGGCAGGTGGGGGGGCTGGGCTGGAGGCAGGGGGGGCTGGGAGAAGGGGCTGGGTTGGGGTCTGGGGGCCAGTGGGGGGGCAGAAGGGGGGGCTGGAGGCGGGGGGGGCTGTCCCAAAGGGGAAGCGCCCGTCCCGCTGGATCCTGCTGCTCCAGGATCTCGTCCCGGCCCTGCCCCCCAGGGGCTTCCGGCTGGTGCAGGGCGCTGGGGGGAGCCGGGCTGGCCTGTGTGGAGCCGGGCTGGCCCCCGGCTATTGGAGACCACCAGGGAGAGAACCCGGCTCCCTGGGCGAGGGCGAACCAGGCAGCTCTGCCAGCCCAGCGAGGGGCAGCCCGGACCCGGCTTCGGGCTCCCCCAGGCTGGGCCGGGGCCCCGGCAGCCTGCAGGGGTCGGCTGGGGGGGCCCCAGGCTCTGTGCAGCTCGTAGCGCCGGTCGCTGAGTCCCTCAGCCCCCGAGAGCTGCGGCCACCGGCCCCTGCGCGGGGAGGGGAGCAGCCCAGCCACTTGCCCAGAGTACACGTAGCCGGGCCCGGCTCCGGCGGAAAGGTCGGCGAGGCCCCGCGGTGGAGGCGCCGCTGATTAGCCGGGGGAGTTAAACGGCGCCTTTGTCAGAGCCAGGAACGAACACGCAGGAAATACGGGGAGGGGGGAGGCCCCCAGCCCCGGCGGCTCGGCGAAGCTGCCCATCCCCGTGGTGTCTAGGTGCAGGGGCGGGGGGGGGGGGGGGGGGGGGGGGGGGGGGGGGGGGGGGGTCTCCAGCCCCGGGGATGGCAGCCGCTGAGCAGGGGGTTTCCCGCCTGACCCACGTAGGGCGAGCTCGGGGCTCTGCCGGCAGGTGGCACCTTCGCTCTCCCGCCACACCAGGGCGCTGCCCCCGCCTGCCCCTCGGCAGCACCCACAGGACAGGCGCGAGCTCGCACTGACCCAGCAGAGCAGGGACCCCACGTCCCCAGGGACCCCCGAGTCCTGCCAGCTCCCCACGGCCTCCCCACTGCACAGAGCGGGAGGGATTCACCCAGCGTCACACAGGGACGAACCTCGATCCATCAGCGTCCTCGTACAGCGCTGCCGGTGCCCCTCACTCCCGACCCGCAGCCCCCCAGCGCTGCCGGTGCCCCTCACTCCCGACCCGCAGCCCCCCAGCGCTGCCGGTGCCCCTCACTCCCGACCCGCAGCCCCACAGCTCTGCCGGTGCCCCTCACTCCCGACCCGCAGCCCTGGGCTCCCCAAAACACAGCTCTGCCGGCGACCCCTCTCCCGACCCGCAGCCCCCCCGCCTGGCCCTGGGCTCCCCCAAAACACAGCTCTGCCGGTGCCCCCCACTCCCGACCCGCAGCCCTGGGCTCCCCCAAACACAGCTCTGCCGGTGCCCCCCACTCCCGACCCGCAGCCCTGGGCTCCCCAAAACACAGCTCTGCCGGCGACCCCTCTCCCGACCCGCAGCCCCCCAGCGCTGCCGGTGCCCCTCACTCCCGACCCGCAGCCCCCCCAGTTCTGCCAGTGCCCCTCACTCCCGACCGGTAGCCCCCTGCTAGCCCCACAGCTCTGCTGGTGCCCCCCACTCCCGACCCGCAGCCCTGGGATCCCCCAAACACAGCTCTGCCGGTGCCCCCCACTCCCGACCTGCAGCCCCCCAGCGCTGCTGGTGCCCCTCACCCCCGACCCGCAGCCCCCCAGCACTGCCGGTGCCCCTCACTCCCGACCCGCAGCCCCCCCAGTTCTGCCAGTGCCCCTCACTCCCGACCCGCAGCCCCCCCAGTTCTGCCAGTGCCCCTCACTCCCGACCCGCAGCGCCCCAGCGCTGCCGGTGCCCCTCACTCCCGACCTGCAGCCCCCACTGTCCCCTGCATTTCCATAGGCCTGGCCCCGGTGCCTGGCTCTGTTTGCTCGGTTTCTTCTCTAGCTGCCTGATCCTGGAGGCTTCGCCCCACACCCTGGCCGGCTAGAGCAGCGCAGACCCGCCGGGCCCCGGGAACTCCCCCGGCCCTGACCCGGCGGCTCAGGGCCGAGCCCAGCGCCCGGGAGCCCGGCCCCGCGAAGGCCCCTGCCCGGAGAGGCTGGTCTGTGCCAGGCTCGGCGGATCCTGCCAGCTGCGGTGGAAGCGCTGCCAGCTCCCGGCAGCCTCCCTGGGGCCGGGTTCGCGGGGCCGGGGCCGAGACAAAAGGCTTTTGACTGGGATTTCGCTTTGCAGAACAGCCGAGCGCGCGAGCGATGGCCCCGGCAGGCACACGGGGCGACAGCAGCTGGGCTGGGGGCTCCTCCATCCTCCCCCCACCTGCTCTGCCCCCCCGGCCGCTGCCCAGGCTGTTCCTGCAGGCTCCAGGCGCTGGGGGGGCCATGAGCGGTGCCAGCCCCCGGGGAGGGGCCCTGCCCCCCCGTCGGGCTCCGGCAGTGGGGGTGGGGAGCTGCCAAGGACAGGGAGAGATCGACAGACCCTCCCCCCCCCCACCTGCCCAGTGCCCACTTGCCCACATGGCAGCCTGGCTACCAGCCAGGGGCTAAACCGGCCCCTGCCAGCGTCAGGGAGCGACACCCCCTCCACACACACGGTGTCCCCACCCTTGCCAGACGCAGGGCCTGGCCCCGCTGTGCCCTGCCCGTGCCCCGGAGCCGCCCGCCTGTGCGGAGGGGAGCATGGGGGGGCGCGGGAAAGCAGCGCTCAGGACACGCTATGGCCACTGCGCTGGGCTCGGGCAGGACCGGGCCACCAGCCACTGCCAAGGACTAGCCCAGGAAACCGCCCGCTGGAGCGTGACGACGATTCCCAGCACCACGGGCCCCCTGCTCCCGCCACCACAGGCCCCACCGGAGACACGGGCCCCCTGCTCCCGCCACCCCAGGCCCCACCGGAGACACAGGCCCCCCAGCTGCCCAGGCCCCACTGGAGACACGGGCTCCCTGCTCCCGCCACCCCAGGCCCCACTGGAGACACGGGCCCCCCAGCTGCCCAGGCCGGGCGGGGGGCGGCACAGGTGGGGGTGGGGGCCCGGGCCCCTGCGTCTCTCCCACACCGGAGCGCAGGGGGACCCGCAGTCCAGCTGCAGGGAACCAGGCTGCGGCGCCGCCTCCCCCCGCCCCCCCGCCAGCGGGAGATTTACAGCCCGGCCCGGCTTTACGACTCGGAAGCTGCTTACGCCGGGGATTTTCCCCCCGTGCCGGCCCATAAAGAACCAGGCTGGTGACGGGCCGGAGGCTGATTTCCAACTCGCTGCCTGCAGTAAAGGGCCCAGCGCCTGGGCACAGCAAGGGGCAGCCCAGCCCCCCAGGAGAGCACACAGGGCCAGGCCCCAGGCAGAGCCAGCCCCACTGCTGCCCCACAGCTCCTGGCCAGAGCACTGCTCCAACCCACCTCCCCCAGGTGTCCTCCCGCTGGGACGCACTCACACCAGGTCGAGAACCCAGGAGTCCTGTGCCCACCCCAGCACAAAGTGGGGGAGGGGAGCAGTGCCTGGCTCTTCCCCCCCAGTACATCCCCCCCCCGCACCAGCCCCACGCCTCCAGTGGGCCCCCAACACCCACCCCCCGGCACTACCCGTCCTTCCCATGGCACCCTGCTTAGAAACGGCCCCACACAGCAACCCACCACCCCACACCGCCAGCAGCAGGACCCGGCGCTTAGCCAAGCCCACAGCCAGCCCCTCCCCTCTGTGCTGCCTCACTTCCAGCCCCCCACGCCAGACCCTCCTGTCCCATCCTGGGCAGAGCCCCGGCCTTCGATCCCCCCTCCGCAGGCTCAGCCCTGGTGCCCGGCCAGGGACCCCGGAGGGGGCAGTGAGGAGACAGGTGTCTGCGCCCCCCCCCCCCAGGGGCCAAGGCACAGAGAGGGGATCAGAGCGCCGGGCTCCTGGCTCCCAGCCCTATGCTCATTCCTCCGCCCAACAGCCACACCGGCCACGACCCCTCTGCCCCCCTCTGCCCCCCGCAGGCACCCGGCAACACCCAACAGGGAGAGGGGCAGCATCCTGCCCCCCCAGTCCCCTCTCCAGCTCTCCCCCACCTTCCCCGGGGGGGCCCCTCACTCCACAGAGATGGCATCTGACCCGCTGCCCTGCCCCCCGGTGCCTGCAGCCTCCCCCCTGAGCCGGGCGCGGGCTGCGGCTGGCAGCGCTGCTCCGGGAGCGAGGATCAGGCCGCGTGGCAGCCGCAGGAGGGAAGCGGCTCGTTTCCAGAGTCATTACGGGCGGCAAAGGTCCCATCAGGTATTCCGCCCGCTCAGCACATTGATTTCCCCAAAGCACAGCTGGGATTTGGGACTTCCGGCTGGGGCCGCGCTGCCTGGACCCGCACCTGGGGAGTGGCCCAGGCCCTCGGGCCCCGGCGTGGAAGGGGCCAGCCCAGGGCCGTGCAGGCTGCCGGGGGAGACGGAGGCACGTTGGGAGCAGCAGCTGCTCGGGTGCTCCAAGCGCGCGTGGGACCCTGGCACCCCATGGGTGTCTCTCCTCGCGAACCCCCTGCCAGCCCCCGTGCTGCCCGGCGGGCTCAGTGCCACCCAGCCCGGCCGGCCGGAGAGACGCCAGGCACTGAGCAGGGTCCCACAGACCAGAGCAAAGCAACAAACTGCAACTTCCCAAAACATCCAGCAACCCCCCGGCACCAGCTCTGCAAGTCCCTCCGTCCCCCTGCCCCCAGCACAGCTCAGCCCCTGGACGGAGCTCTGGGAAGGGCTCTGCCTCGGGGACCCTGGAGGGAAACTCGACCAGACCACGCTGGAGCAGCAGGTGCCGGCGCCTCCAGCCGGGCGGGGACTCACCACGGTGAAGTTCCGGGAGGAGCACTTCTCACCGCTGAAGTTGCAGCTCTGGAGCATGTCGTCGAGCTGGTGGCCGGTGCGGTTGAGGATGTCGGCCATGTCCGGGTCGGGGTAGAGCAGGTCGGCCGCCCTGTGCCCCTCGCGGTCCTTGGGGGGCAGCCCGGTCATGTTGGCCAGGTGGAAGATGTCGGCGTCGGAGAGCGCCGAGTGGCGGAAGCGGTTGATGTTGCAGATGGTGACGGCCGGGAAGAGCATCTCGCGGGCGGCCTCCTCGTCCAGCGCCGTGAGGTGCGGGCGCTCCAGGTAGAGCAGCGCCGAGCGAGCCGCCTGGGACAGGAAGAAGGCCAGCGAGAGCAGGAAGGCGAACGCCCACAGGGTCTGCCGGACGCCCAGGCGCCCCGACCCGCAGATGTGGCCAAGGCCGTGCAGGGTGCTGGTGCCAGCGAAGGTGGCCAGGTCACGGGTGCGCAGGCGGCTGGGCTCCTCGATCAGACTCTCCTTGTCCCCTTCCTCTTCCTCCTTCTGCTTCTCATCCTCCTCGGCAAATTTAATTTTACACACGATCTCAATCGGCATCTGCGCAGAGCGGCCGGCGCGCCCACCGTGCCCAGCCAGCGAGCTAGCCCCCGGCACGGGGACCCGGCCAGACCCGGGGACGGGCACGGGGGAGCCTCCTCTGGGGCACGACACCTCGCCCGCCAAGGCAAGCGCAGCCCTTCTCCGGAGCTCCCAGCCGCTGCTTCCCTCTTGTCTCACTAGTCGATCGTCTCCTTGTGCCTTCGCTTATCAGCACAAATACAGCTGTCAAATAACCCTGCCTCTGCCTCCGCTGAACACTGCTAAGACCCGGCAGACACAGGCAGCGGGTAGGCAGCATGTGCTAATACAATCCAGGGAATACTTAATCATTCAAGACATGTCACCGTTCTTTCCCCGTGCAGCCCGGCGCGAGCAGAGCCCCCGGGCAGGGGCACCGCGCCGAACCGAGCCCCGAAGTGCTGCTCCAGCCACTTGTTAGAATAGCTCGGCCGCGGCAAAGTGGTGCCAAGGAGAGCAGAGAGCCGGCCTCAGCTCTGCCCGCCGGGGCCTGGCACCCCCTGCCCACGAGTGCCTGCCCCAGGAGAGGAGCAGCCCCTGGCAGCCTGCAGCCAGCCAGCACAGCAGCCCCTCCTAATCCCCCGGCTGTGGATCCTCCTGGACGTTAACCGCCTCCCTGCCGCGCGGCTCCTGCTCCCAAAGTTGGGAGGTGCAAATCCTCCGGCTCCTCGCGGCCGTGCCCTCGCCGGGGCCACCCGCCTCCTCCCTCGCGGGCTGCGCGGTCGGGGCGAGGAGGGGAGGAAGCCGGCAGGAGGAGCTGCCGGATCGATGGCACTCCCCGCGGAACAAGCAGCGGGAAAAGTGAAAAGGGTTATTGATCCGTGCGAAGCAGCAGCTGTCAGGGATTAGGGCTCCCTCCCCTTCCCGGGAGCCCGAGCCGGCTGCAGCTCTGCATGCACCAGCGGTTCCCTCGGCTCCGGGCTGGCCAGGCTCCTGCAATCGCTGCTGCCAAGTTCCTGCGCCCCCCAACGCCCCAAAGGGGGGCCAGGGAACCTCAGGCAAACGCCACCGACCTGGAGAGAGGCCCCGGAGCAACACACCACCCGGCCCGGGGCGGCTCGCCCAGCGTGCCCGGGGGCCATGGGGCAGGATCACCCCACCGGGCAGCTCCAGCCTTCGGCCCAGCACCCGCCGATGGCCCCAGCCCGTTTCAAGGCCCAAGCAGAGGCAGGAGCAGGGGCCCCCCGAATCTGGGCATGGGGGCAGGGGCTGCCCACGCCCCACCCTGCCTGCCACGCGGCTCAGGCCCTGCCGCCCAGGACCCGCAGCAGCCCCGGGAACACCCCCCCTCGCTAGGGCACCCCCCTGGCAGCTGCCCCGCGTCCCCCGGGCACCACGCAGTGGGTCAGAGCCACCCTCACGCCGCGGCCGATGCCAAGACCCGGCTGGCGCCCGGCCCCTGCGCAGGCCAATGCAACAGGGCCAGCAGCCTCCAGCGGGGCACAGGCACTGCGCCCACCACCCGCTCCGGGGCACCCCACACACGCTGGCCGGGGGCTGGCACGGCCCAGCACGCCAGGCGTGCGCCGGAGGTACAGAGCACGGAGCTCGCAGGGACCCCGAGGGCACAGAGAGGAGAGTCGGGCCCGAGCCTGCAGTGATGGGATGGGGGGCCTGATCCTGCCGTTATAAGGGCCCAGGGGCCTGATCCTGCAGCGAGGGGGGTGACGGGGGGGGCTGATCCCGCAGCGAGGGGGGTGAGGGGGGGGCTGATCCCGCAGCAAGAGGGACAATGGGGGGACGATCCCGCAGCGAGGGGGGTGACGGGGGGGCTGATCCCGCAGCAAGGGGGACAATGGGGGGCTGATCCCGCAGTGAGGGGGTGATGGGGGGAGGGGCTGATCCCGCAGCGAGGGGGACAACGTTGTGAGGCGACACCGTGCTGATGCCAAGTCCCCCTGGCTGGCACAGCCGCGTGCCGTGTGCCCCATGGGAGGGCGTTGCTCTGCCCACGTTGCTGCAGACAGCCTAGTCGGCCCTGCTGTGCCCCACAGCGTCTGCAGGCGCCGGGGGTGGAGCTGTGCAGAAAGGGGGGGCTCCCGCGGTGGTGAAAGGGGAAATGCCCCCTCCCCCAGGGTTCAGCGGGGGGGGGGGGGGGCTTCACCCGGAGAGGCACCTGCCAGCCTGGGGGAGCTCGGGGTCCTCAAGAGCCAGGCCCTGGGGAGCAGCCTGAGGGTCCGTCTGTGACGAAGTGGGGGATTTTCTTAGTGTTTTGCATGAACCCTGTGTGTGCCTCGGTTTCCCTGTGTGCTGCGTGTGTAACGGGGGGGTGGGGGTTGCTGTTGCAGGGGACCAGGTGTGAGCTCGCCCAGCAGCCTGGACCCCGACACTGGCCTGGAGATGGGGGACCCCCATGGGGACTGGTGACCGGGAGGCCCAGCCGGTTCTGGCCAGTGGGGGGACAATGGGCTGCGGAAGGAGGACCCCTGTGACCTGACCAGCCGGTTCCAGCCAGGGGTGGGAACAAAGGAGGGAAGAGAGGAGGCCCAGTGACCTGTTTACCTGGGACTGCAGACAATGGACAGGGGAGGAGCTGTTGGGGGAGATGATATCGGATGATCCCCTGCAAGGAGGGGGCGGCTGGACTGGGGAGGGAGCAGCCAGAGCCCCCCTGGATGTNGGAACAAAGGAGGGAAGAGAGGAGGCCCAGTGACCTGTTTACCTGGGACTGCAGACAATGGACAGGGGAGGAGCTGTTGGGGGAAGATGATTTCGGATGATCCCCTGCAAGGAGGGGGCGGCTGGACTGGGGAGGGAGCAGCCAGAGCCCCCCTGGATGTGGGACAGACCTAGATGTGCTGGGCTGAGGGTTGCTAGGCCCAAGGGCCCGGAGAGTTTCCTGTGCTGGGTTCAGATGCTCAATAAATCCGGTCTAGGGAAGTCGGGGCATCGTCCCCTTCAGGGGGTGGAGGCCCCGGGGGCCCAGAGCGAGGGGCCTCCCAGACGTGCTAAGGCTCAGGAGGTGGAGGGGCTGGACCCCTGAGAGGGGCTGTCTCACTGAAGGGGGTTCCCCGCATGGACCCTACGGAGCCGGAGCCGGGAGAGAGCACGAGCNAGGCCGCGGGGGCCCAGAGCGAGGGGCCTCCCAGACGTGCTAAGGCTCAGGAGGTGGAGGGGCTGGACCCCCCGAGAGGGGCTGTCTAACTGAAGGGGGTTCCCCGCATGGACCCTACGGAGCCGGAGCCGGGAGAGAGCACGAGCCCTGGGAGTCTGTGGCACCCTCCCAGGCCCACGAGCGCTAGGGACGCCGCTGCCCAAAGGCCCCAGCCGGGTCCCTGGGGGGCCGCGGTGCTGGTGCTGGTGCCGGGGCGCATGGCTCCCCTCTCAGGCGTGCCGGAGCAGCAGGCGAGGGGAGAGGGGCTCTCCGGGGTGTCCTGCCCCGAGCACCTACTGCCAGCCAAAGGGTCGCAGAGTGGGGACAGCCCAGGCAGCTCCCCCTCCGCCCGTAGAGCCCCCGGAGGGACAGGGAGCGGAGACGAGTCACCCTCCACCACCCCCAGCCCCACCCCGCCACGCCCCAGGGCCCCTGCACCCCACCCCAGCGCCCCTGCACCCCATCCCGCCACGCCCCAGCGCCCCTGCACCCCACCCCAGGGCCCCTGCACCCTGCCACGCCCCAGGGCCCCTGCACCCCACCCGCCCCGCCCCAGGGCCCCTGCACCCCACCCCGCCACGCCCCAGGGCCCCCGCCCCCCATCCCGCCCCAGGGCC
>QXTE01000642.1:126611-139230 GCA_003942145.1 Platysternon megacephalum | reverse complement strand
GGCCCTGCCCCGATCCCCAGGGCTCAGCTCCCCCCCCGGCAGGCCCTGCCCCGATCCCCGCCCACCCCAGCAGGCCACGTGACGGCTCGCGGGGAGGACGGCTCCTTAACAGCCCTGCTCTGACGCTCCGGTGCCAGGCCAGTGGGTCGCTGCCCCACTGGCTGACCCTGCGCCCTCCGGCTCCAGCCCACGCGGGTTTCCTGCCCTGCCCGAGGACACGGCTCAGGCTCCGGCTCTTGCAGGGCCCGTCCCCGGGCAAAGGGCTCATTCGCCCTGAGCCTGCTGCTCATCCCAAGGGCAGCCCAGCGCGGGACCGTTCTGCCCAGCCGGGGCTGCCTGTGGACAGGGCTTGTCACAGGATCTGCCCCCACTGCAGCCCCTCACCCCGGGCCTGGGCCTGTGCTCCAGCCCACTTCCCAGGGCTCCTGCCTCCTTCCCGGCCGGCCCGGAGCCCCTCAGGCCATGGGCTGCAGCACGGCCAGGCTCCTCTGGGCCTGTAGCTGGGCACCGAGCTCCGTGCCCGCAGCCCGCTCCTCGGCGCACAGCCGGGCAGCGCAGAGAGCTGGGTCCCAGCCCCGCGGGGCCGATCGCCCCAGTCCTCACCCAGCTCCCGCGCCCGGAGCGGCAGGCAGCTCTCGCACCACACTGCACAGATGGGAGCTGAGGCCAGAGGCTTCGCCCAGCATCGCCAGAGCCGGGAATCGAACCCGGGGCCCTCACCTTCCCTCCTGCGCCCGAGCCAGGGACATGGGCCAGGACGCACTGGCGCAGCTCCTGGGCATGGCCTGCTGGGAGCAGCCCTTGCCACAGGCGGGCCGGGCCGGGCCAGAGCCGGGCGTCCGTACGCTCCTGCGGCCCCATGGCCTGAGGCTTCAGGCAGGCAGGACGGCACTGGCAGGCTGGGGACGGCGGCTGCTCCCAGAGGGGCCCACGGGCTTTGGCACCCGACGCCGGCTGCCATGGGGTGCTGGGAGGCCAACCCCCCCCAATGCCCCCCCAGTGCAGAGCGACACGGGCCAGGGGGGCCTATGGCCAGGCCTCACACGGGCCGCCCAGCAGTGGGATTGGCCCTGGCACCCCAGTGGGCCGTGGGGCGAGTCCTGGCCAGCCCCCTGGCACTCAGGCGCTGCCCGGGCTGGGCCGGCTGTGACGAAGTGGGGGATTGTCTTATCTTTTCGTGGTTTTCCAGTGGTTTGCATGCAGGGGGGGTGGGACTCAGTGTCCCTGGGGGTTACTGGTTTAACGAGGGGAGGGGAGGGGAGGGGAGAGGGAGTTTGTGGTTACACAGGACCGGAGAGGGAACTTGGGGCCCCAGACGATGGCCTGGAGGACGGAGACCCCAGCGACTGGTGACCTGGCGACCCGGAGACCCAGCTCAGGAGTCGCAGCCGGTTCTGGCCAGTGGGGGGACAATGGGCTGCGGGGAGAGGACCCCGGTGACCTGACCAGCCGGTTCCAGCCAGAGGGGGGCAGAGGACAGAAGAGGGGAGAGGAGGCCGAGGCCACCCTGTTTACGACCCTGTTTCCCTGGAGAGAAGACAATGGACAGAGGGGGGGCCTGGGGCCGGGGGTATCAGATGCCCAGCGGGGAAGCAGGGGGGCTCGGGGCTGGAGAGGGGGAGCAGGCAGAGCCCACCTGGATGCAGGGAGACTGGGATGTGCTGGACTGAGGGAGGCCAGGCCTGAGGCACGGAGAGTTTCCTGTGCTGGGTTCAACGCTCAATAAACCTCCTGTTTTACACTGGCTGAGAGTCGCTCTGGTCTGGAGAACAGGGCGGGGGGGGGGGCATCGTCCCCTTCGGGGGGTGGAGGCCCTGGGGGTCCAGAGCGAGGGGACTCCCTGAGGGGGCCCACGGCAGAGACAGACGTGCTAAGGCTCAGGGAGGTGCGGCTCCAGGAGGCGGAGGGGCCTGACCCCGAGAGAGAGGGGACCCCCGAGAAGGGCTGTCGCACTGGAAGGGGCACCCCCCACGGACCGCACGGGGCCAAGAGTGGGCCGACCTGGGAGTCCGTGACACTGCCCGCCTGCCAGGGTTGTTTGGCACTGGGAAGTGAAATACAGCGAGCTGGAAGTGCGGCCGGCCGGGAGCGAGAGGCGCCGGTAATTGGATGCATGTTTCTCCCAATGAGTTTGTATCATTTTATGTAAATCTGACATTTCGCGGCGCTCTGCAGTGTGCACCGCGCGCTGCTCCTGCCCGCGGCACCGGCCAGGCCTGGCGGTGCGGCGGCTTTAAGGGCTTTGCTGCCATGCGCCCCCCCCCCCCGCCCCGCCCCGCCTCCGTCTTTGTCAGGGGTTTGTCCGGCCTCTGCGGGACGGGGGTTCCCAGCCCCCCGGATGCTGCTCCTGAGCGTAGAAAGTTCTTCCCAGACTCTAACCTGCAGGTCCCTCGCTGCCGATCCAGCCCCTTGCTCCTGTCCTGCCTCAGGGTGTGTCCACGCAGCTGGGCCGGGCTCCAGGGCTCCGGATTACCGTGTGGACGGGCTCCGCTGGATCCCGGCTCTGGGACCCTGCAAGGGGGTAAGGGCCAATCTGAGCCTGACCCTCATCCACACAGCAGGTTTTAGCCCCAGGAGCCTGAGTCAGCTGCTCCGGGCCAGTGGACGTAGCCTCGGAGGGCATGGAGCGCAACCCCCCCCCCCCATACCCCTTTGTACCTGTCAAGGCTGAATCCCCACTCTGGCACTTCGAGTGCAGAAGTGGGGGCCTGCAAGGATTCAAAAAATGAATACTGGCCACTCCAGGCGTGGATTAAACTCCCCAGGTTACAGCTTCTCTCTGACCTTGGCTTGGTAGACGCTGCCACCACCCAAGTGCAGAACCCCCTTGAGAGCCCAGGAAGGCGCACTTGGGAATTCCTCCCTGTGGGGTACCCTCAAGCCCTTTCACACACACCCCCGTCCCCCCGGGGAAGAGCTGAGAAAGAAAACAAAGGAAATCAGCTGTTGCCACCAGCTAATCAAACAACATGTGCACCAACCTCTTAAGACTCAAAAATCCAACCCTGTTCTTAAAAAAGGAGAAAGAAAGAAAGAAAGAAAGAAAGAAAGAAAGAAAGAAAGAAAGAAAGAAAGAAAGAAAGAAAGAAAGAAAATACATCTGGGAACTCAGCTATTGCTAGAGTTAAAAAAAAACAAAAACCACCTACAAGGATTAAGCACCAAGAATAGTTTCCTTGAGGTACAGCTTAAACAAAACAAAAGCACCTGGGGTTAGCACAGAGGAGTCCACAAGCCATAAAGAAATAAAAGGGTTAAACCTAATCGCATCTTCCTAGACATTTCCTGGTCTACTTACATAGCTGGGGTTTTAAATGAGTAGTTTCTAGGGATGATACTGATGATTTTTCATACCTGGCTCAAGCTTCTTACAGCATAACTCTGCCCTGTCCCCTCTCCCCGGAGAACAACCACCGACAGACAGAAGGGTCTTTTCTCCATTTTAAATAGTTCTAGCTTCCCATTGGCTCTTTTGGCCAGGTGCCCACTCACTTCCCTTTACCTGTGCATGGCAGTGAGACTTTTTAACCCTTTACAGGTAGAGTAATTAGAGAACAGCTACTAAGAGGGATTTTATAGCTACTGGCTGGCTGGGTGTCCAGAAAAGGGAGCTCCCTCCCCCCCCTCACAGCACTGAACAGCCCCTCGCAGCTGGGTCGGTGTGACGGGGCAGGGAGCAGGGGGGATTTGACCTGGGAATGTTGCAGGGGAGTTACATTGGGGGTGGGAAGGAAGCTACCTGAGCTGTAACCTGAGCCAGGAAGGGGGGTGGGAGAAGTGACACCTCGGCAGGGAGACTGAACAAAGGAGAGGAGGAGCAGGGGGAGGGGGAGAGCTGCTGGAGGAGTTTCTAGTTTCAGTTTTGGGCTGGGTGGGGAAACACAGGGAACCCCAAGCTGGGGGCTAAGTTCCCTAAACCCCCCCAGAAGGACTTGATTGAGGGGTTCTGGTTGTACCTACAAGTTCTGCTTGGGACTGTTCCTGTCATCTAATAAACCTTCCGTTTGACTGGCTGGCTGAGAGTCCCGGTGAATCCTGGGAAGAGGGGTGCAGAGTCCTGACCCCCCACACGCTCCTTGACAGTCGGCTCCCGAGCAAACCCGCCAGGGGCCCTCACAGCCCAGGGTTTAAACCTTGGAGCAGGTCTGTTGCTCTGACTCCTCTGGACTCTCCAGTTTGTTCCCATCTTTCCGGAAGTGCCGCCCCCAGACCCGGGCCCAGGCAGTGACCTCCCGTGAACACCCCCCAGCACGAGCTCAGCTTTGTCACACCTGTTGGCGCCTCGCCAGGCCCTGCCCCGCGGTGCCGCCCGAGCCAGCGACTCCCCAGTTCCTACGTGCGCCGCGGGGACACGCTTGGCCTTGGCTCTGTTCCATTTCAGCCAGTCCCCAGCCGTGCAGGCCGGTGGGGTTCTGACCCAGCCCCTCCTCGCTGGGCCGAACGCCAGGCCCCGGGGCAGTAGTGACTAGTGTGACCCAAAGAGCCAGGCCGCGGCTTGGCCCAAACCTGCTCCCAGTCCATGTGCGAGGATGCGTCTCTGCCCTGCCCGGCTCTGCGCACGCTGCCCCTAGCCCGGCCCAGGAGCAGAGCCAGGCGTGGGCACGTGTGTCCATCACCTGCTTCTCCGCCACAGCAAGCGCCCGTCAGCCGCCTGCCCCGCTCTCCCCAGACCCCGCCAGGGGCAGTGCCCTAGGACACGGCCGTGCCATGGGCTCTGCGGGTGCCCGGTGCTGCCCATTCCCCAGCTGTGTTGCCGTCTGGCTGCCCCCATCCCGGCTCTGGTGCTGTTCCTTCCTCCCTGGCACTCTCCAGGCTCCGGCTCCGGTGCTGGCAGGCGGCTCTCGGGAGCTGGACGCTGCTATTTAAAGCCCCATTGTCGGCGCCCAGGCCCCCGGCTGGCACATCCCCTGGCAGGAAGGCGGCTAATGCCGAGCGAGCACAAAGCTGCCTCCTCTTTGTCCTGCTCACAAAGCGACTGCCCCCCCCCCCCGCCCCCGCGTGCCCAGCTGGCTATTTATAGCTCCGCTGCCCCCACGGCATGCTGGGAACCACCTCCAAACACCCCAGGGATCCCAGCCCCCAGACACTGAGCCCGGGGGCGCCAGGCGGGGGCACCGGGACGCTCACACTAACGAGCCGGGCTGAGGAGCCGATGGAGGGGCGTCTGCCCCCCTCCTCCCAGTGCCCCAAGCCTGAAGTGCTCAGACGGGAGCTGGTGCCAGTCGGTGCCCGTCGCGTCCCGTCTGCACGGTCAGCGCGTGTGGCTGGAGCTGGCCACGCCGCCCACCGTCCCCTGCGGGGCTCTGGAACCTAGGGCAGGGCAGGGGCAGTGAGGGGCCAGGGGTAGACCAGCTCCACCCCAGAGGAGGCCGCACTGCAGGGCAGAGAGAAATGGAAGCGATTACACCCCACCCCCGCCTGCCCCCCACGCTCTGTCTGAGCCCCACGGGATGCCCAGCTCTGGGCAGTGCACCTAGCCCCATTTCCCTGTCCCGGGGCGGCTCCGCTGGTGCCTGCAAACCCGGCCCAGCCCCCTCAGCCCCAGGGCGTCACGGTGTGGCAGGAGCCCGGCTGGAGGGAGTGTCCGATGCCCAGCCCCACGGGGCTCCTGCCCCCACCCGGCAGCAGGAGCTCGGTGAGTCCAAGGGCAGACGGGCGCACCCCGATCGTCGTCCGACCCCCCGTCACGCCTGCCCGGGGCAGCTGCTCCAGGGGGTAACAACGGCCCAGGTTCAACCTGCAGTGCCTCCCCAGGCCTGGCCCCCCACCGCTCTTCCTTCTCCCCCCAGGCACACGTCCATACAGCACAGCCCCCCCGGCCCCCACGGGCACCCCCATATCGCACGACAGACACTTGACAGAGTTACCGGACTCAGTGACGGACAGGAGGGGAGGCGGGGGGGGGGGGGTTACGTCATTCACTCATTCGATTTTTAAAAATTACCAGCCCTCAAAAATGTTACCGCGTTGCTGCCCCCTGGCACCTGCCCACCCAGGGCACACGTCCATACGGCAAGAGCCGGGGGGTGGGGGAATTGTCTCACGCCCCAGCCCACGGCCCAGCCCCACTGCCAATGGGGGGCACTGGCTGAGGAGTGAAAGGGGAGGGGCCAGCCCCACGCCAGGGGGGAGCTGAGAGGCCTGTGTGCAGGGCAGGGGGCAGGAGCTGGGGGGCCTGGCCTGGGGTGCGGAGGGAGATCTCGCTGTGGGTGCCCATCGAAGCCGGGACGTCGGCGCAGGCGAGTCACCCTGCAGCGACGGTTCAGCTCCGAGCGCCAGCCCCGAGCCCCCTGGCACCTCCAGCGCCGGCCATACCACGGCCCGGGATCCAGGCCAGGGGGCGAGCGCATGGCCAGACGGAGGAGGGGCACGTGTGGACACGGCAATAGAGCCGTTTCTCTCCCGTACTGAGCCCTTCACCGCAAGGACTCTGCCCCGGCGGGGGGGGCGGGGGGGCGTTTGCTCTCGGTCCGGCACCCCCCCCCCCGAGGGGGGCTCTGCCCGGCTGGGGCCGGATTCGCTGCGTTCGGGGCCGTGTGGCGGGGCTGTGACGAAGTGGGAATGTTTTGTGGTGTTATGTGGATACTGAGGGGGAAAGCTGCAGGGGGGCTTGGCTGGGACTGTCTGCATGGGGGAAGGGAGATACCTGAGCATGTAACATGAGAACCCAGGAGGGGGGTTGGAGGCCAGGTAACACCTTTGACTGGGAATTCGGACAAAGGAAAAGGCTGGGGGAGGAGCCGTGGGGGAAGGGAGAAAGGAGACGCCTGGAAGGGGTTTTTTCAGTTCTTGGAAGCTGGATAGGAATGAAGAGGGAGCCTGAGGGGGCCTAGGCTTCCCAGCGAGGCCGGGGCCTCCCTGGGGCCCCAAATAGACCTACTTAAAGGGGATCCTGTTGTCTGTGCTGGCAAGACCTGTTTTGGACTGTGTTCCTGTCGTCTCAATAAACCTTCTGTTTTACTGGCTGGCTGAGAGTTATGATGAATCGCAGGAACCCCAGGGGTGCAGGGCCCGGACTCCCCCACACTCCGTGACAACTGGTGGCAGCGGTGGGATCTACTGCACCCCGCGGACGGCACTTCCTACAGTAAGTGACTGGGGAGCAGTAAAACGAAGGGGGATTGACGGGGACCAGGCGAAGAGTCAGCGAGGGACGGTTTCAGGAGTGATTAACCCCTGGGAGCGTGTGACCAGTGAGAAGGACTGTTGCAGTAACAGGGTTCCCCAGGGAATTGCAGCGAGCAGTCCCAGGGGCGGAGGAGTCTGCAGCTCGACCCTGGCAGAGAGGTGGTGACCTCGAGAAGGGCTGGCACACTAGGGGTCTCCCTGGAAACTGTGGGGAGCGGTGAGCACCCAGGCCTGTGAGTGGCCAGCAGGAAGATGTATGCCAAGCGGCTTAAGAGCGACCTGGTGGAGCGGTGCAAGCAGAGGGGGCTGCGCACTGGGAGGCTCACTAAAGAACAGCTCATTGCCCAGCTGGAGGAGGGAGATCGCTTGAATGATCTGATTCCTGTCTCTGAGGGAAGCAGCCTGGCAGATGCAGCGCAGGCACCAGTGTCTGTCCCAGCTGGGAGTGGTCAGCCAGCCGCTGAGGGCTTCCCGAGAACCCCCCTTCCTAGGCCTAGGGGAAGGGTGGGGAGGAGCCCCGTGAATACCAAGGGCACCGTGACCCCCCCGGCCAGCAGGGGATCCTCCCGGCGAAGCTCGCCGGCCAGCAGAGGATCCCCCCGGCGACGCTCAGCCTCCGAGGAAGGGGGGCGGCTGGATTGGGGGAGAGAGCTAAAACTGAGAGAGCTGGCGGATCGTGAAAAACAGAGACAGCATGAACGGGAGGAGCGAGAGGAACGGGAAAAACAGCGTCAGCATGAGCTGGAACTGGCCAGGCTGAGGAGCAGTGGGGCCCCGGCTGCGGTGAGTGAGGGGGGACCCAAGACTGCGAGGAGCTTTGACAAGCACATCCTGGCCCCGCGTAAGGAGGGGGACGACATGGATAGCTTCCTGACGGCCTTTGAGAATGCCTGCGAGATGCACAGGGTTGATCCTGCAGACAGGCTCCAGTTTCTCACCCCCTTACTCGACCCCCCAGCCGTGGCGGTGTACAGCCGACTGAAAGGGACGGAGACAGGGGACTATGAAATGTTCAAACAGGTCCTGCTCCGCGAGTTTGGGCTGACCCCTGAGATGTACCGGAAAAGGTTCCGGAGTCAGCGAAAAACCCCTGAGGGCACCTACCTACAAATGGCCAACCGGATGCGGGAGGACGCCCGCAAGTGGACAGCTGGGGCCCAAACTAAAGAGGACCTGCTCGACATATTCGTACTGGAGCACCTGTATGAGCAGTGCCACTCCGACCTGAGGCTGTGGTTGGTGGACAAAAAGCCAGAGAGTCCGCAGCATGCAGGGCAGCTGGCCGACGAGTTTGTGAACAGTCGGGCAGGGGATACCAGGGAGGGGTCCCACAGGAACAGGCCCGCCGCGATGCAGCGAGAGAGTCACCATGGGACCTCCCATAGGGAAAATAGGGAGAACCCCCACCAAAGGGGAACATCCGGCGTCAGGACCGACCGACCCGCTCGAGGGGACCAACGGGACATGAGCTGCTATTACTGTGGCCGGGGAGGCCACATACGGGCCCAGTGCCCCAAGCTCAGGGACAGGCTGAGCAGACCGAATCCGCACAGGGTTGACTGGGTAGAGACCCAGCCAGATGAGGGGCAGACGGCCCAGGCAAGGAGAGCTGACAACCTCCCAACTGCTCAGGAGGGAGGAGGGCCCCAAGCCAGTTTCTCTGGGGGGATGGATGCTCCGAACACCAAGTTCTCCGTTTACAGGGTGGGCGCGGGGCTGTCCCTGCGGAGCGATTGCCGTGTCCCCCTGGAGGTGGATGGGAGGAACGTCTATGGGTACTGGGACACGGGCGCTGAGGTGACACTGGCCCGGCCCGAGGTGGTAGCTCCAGATCGGGTGGTGCCCGACACCTACCTGACTCTGACGGGGGTGGGCGGGACCCCATTCAAGGTGCCCGTGGCGAGGGTACACCTGAAATGGGGGGCCAAGGAGGGCCCCAAGGACGTGGGGGTACACCACCATCTGCCCACTGAGGTGTTGATGGGGGGAGACCTGGAGGACTGGCCAAGCAACCCCCAGGGTGCCCTGGTCGGGACCCGTAGTCAGGGCCAGCGAGGGGCACTGCACCCTGACCCTGGGGAGGGTACCTTGCCCGAGGCGCAGGACCCTAACCCGGTGGGGAGGGAGCGCCCAGGGACACGACTCAGAGAGGCTGCGGCCTCAGACCCAGCCAGCAGGAGGGAGCAGGTCCCCATCCCTGGCCCAGCCGCTGAGTTCCAGGCCGAGTCGCAGAAAGATCCTTCCTTGCGGAAGATAAGGGACCTGGCCGACCTCAGTGCGGTACAGACCATGGGGAGAGGATGCCGGAAAAGGTTCCTGTGGGAGAAGGGATTCCTGTACCGAGAATGGGCTCCCCCCGGGGAAATGGAGTCAGGGGGAGTCAGGAGGCAGCTGGTGGTACCCCGGAAGTATCGCCGCCAGCTGCTGTACTGGGCCCACGACACCCCCCTCTCAGGGCACCAGGGAATCTGGCGTACCCAGCAGAGGCTGCTAGAGAACTTTTACTGGCCGGGGGTGTTTGTTACGGTCCGGCAGTATTGCCGATCCTGTGACCCCTGTCAGAGGGTGAAGAAGGCCCGGGACAAGGGGAAACCAGCTTTGGGACCCGTGCCCAGCCTAGGGGAGCCTTTCCAGGGGGTGGGCAAGGTCAGAAGGGGGACTCCTCACCAAGGGAGCTCGAATCACAGCCCGCCAGACTGGAACACTGGGAGAAGACCCCACCCCAGTCTGAACCCCAGGGGTATGGGGGTGGAAAAAGGGCACAGGCCGCATAAGCCTCCCCACAGGCGGGCTACCCGTGCCATCTAGCAGACCCGACTTAAAGGGGGACAGAAGACTGGAAGGGCCTGGTGTAATTCTCACCAAGGAAGGGGAGAGATGATGGGGCATCCATGGGAACGTTGCTAGGTTCGAACTTCCCCAAGTCACTGGCTGAAGTGACCCTGCTCAGTTCGGTCTCGAAGGGGGGAGCGCTGTGACGAAGTGGGAATGTTTTGTGGTGTTATGTGGATACTGAGGGGGAAAGCTGCAGGGGGGGCTCGGCTGGGACTGTCTGCATGGGGGAAGGGAGATACCTGAGCATGTAACATGAGAACCAAGAGCGGAGTTGCAGACCAGGTAACACCTTTGACTGGGAACCTGGACACAGGACAAAGCCCGGGGGAGGAGCCGTGGGGGAAGGGAGAAAGGAGACGCCTGGAAGAGGTTTTTCAGTTTTGGAAGCTGGCTAGGAATGAAGAGGGGACTCTGATGGGGCTTAGGCTTCCCAGCGAGGCCGGGGCCTCCCTGGGCCCCCCAGATGGACCTAACTAAAGGGAATCCTGTTGTCTGTACTGGCAAGACCTGTTTTGGACTGTGTTCCTGTCGTCTCAATAAACCTTCTGTTTTACTGGCTGGCTGAGAGTTATGATGAATCGCAGGAACCCCAGGGGTGCAGGGCCCGGACTCCCCCACACTCCGTGACAGGGGCACTGAGGGATTCCAGCCCCGGTTAGCAGACACCAGGGGGGCCCTGGCAAATCCCTCCCCAGGGAGCAACGAGGCCAAGGCGGGAATATTTCATGGCTGGCGCAGGGAGGGAATCCGGCTCCATTTGTCTCTGACTCGCAGCAACGCGGCGTGGGGCTCCCCAGCCGGGAGGGGCCCCGCAGCCCAGCGCACGGGGCAGGCGAGTGCCGCTAACCCAGACACCGCCCCGGTGCCCGGCCGCAGCTTCCCCGACTTCATTTCCCCAGCCCGAGACCTGCCTCAGAGCCACATGGCATCGAAACCAGGGTCGCACCCGCGCTGCTGGGACAGGGGTGCCGGGGCCAGGACGGCTACACGGGCACACACAACCCCCTGAACGCACACACGCCCCTGCCTGCGAATGCACACACACACACACACAACCCCCTGAACGCACACACGCCCCGCCTGCGAATGCACACACACACACACACAACCCCTGAACGCACACACGCCCCTGCCTGTGAATACACACACACACACACACACAACCCCCTGAATGCACACACGCCCCGCCTGCGAATGCACACACACACACACACAACCCCCTGAACGCACACACGCCCCTGCCTGCGAATACACATGCACACACACACACACACAACCCCCTGAACACACACACGCCCCTGCCTGTGAATACACACACACACACACACACAACCCCCTGAACGCACACACGCCCCTGCCTGCGAATGCACACACACACACACACAACCCCCTGAACGCACACACGCCCCTGCCTGCGAATGCACACACACACACACACAACCCCCTGAACGCACACATGCCCCTGCCTGCGAATACACATGCACACACAAACACACACACCAGTGAACGCACACACGCCTCTGCCTGTGCGCACAGACACACACACACACAACCCCCTGAATGCACACACACCCCTGCCTGCGAATACACACACAACCCCCTGAACGCCCACACCTCTGCCTGTGAATATATACACAAACCCACACACCAGTGAATGCACACACACCTCTGCCTGCACACACACACACACACACACAGTGCCCACACCCAATCTCTGCCTAGGCAACACCCCCTCCCCCGCAGCACCTCCCCCCAGAGCGCTCGCAACACACACAGGCCAGACACACACACCCCGCCCCCCCCCCCCAGTACATCCAGATACACACGTCGCTGTCAGTGACCGAGACACTGGACACACCCCTCCGCTTGCTCGTGTGTGTGTGTGCGTGTGTTGCCACTAGGCACCTGTTGTGTTTGTGGACCTGTGTGTGTCCAGGCAGGGTGGGGCGGATCTCTGCAGTGACCATGGCGGGGGCACCCAAGGGTGCCGGGCAGGGGCAGGGCCCGGCTGGGACAGGAGCACGGCTCTGTGCGCATTGTGAGCGGGTGCGTGTTTGGGGAAAGGTGTGTGGAGTCGTGTGTCTCTCGCGTGTGTTGGTCCCAGGATATCAGACACCCGGGGGGGGGGGGGGGGGGAATACGTTTATTGGAGCCAGTGGCGGGGCGACGACTCACCGGCGCGGCGCCTCCTGCTGGTGGTCTGGGAATTAGCTCAACTCCAGCCCGGAGCGCCCTCTGCTGGCCGGTGTCTCGCCTGCCTCAGGCCCTGTGTCCCTCCCGGACCCCGCTGCCCCTTTACCTCGGGGTTCTGCCCCCAGCAGTCCCCACACTCTGGGTCTCCCCTCCCAGGGTGTCACGGAGTCCCCGGGCGATGCTCTGGGACTGCTCCCCACAAAGCCAGGCAGGACTCTGGGGAGCCTCCTCTCCCTCGGAGCAGACTGTCTGCAGGGCAAGAAGCTCACACGGCTTCACCTCCTGGGTCTCTCCTGGGAGCATTCAGCATATGCCCCTCCGTGCGCTTCCCACAGCGAGTCCGCCCAGGCGGGGTCCTGGGGAAGCCACCGGGTCCTGCACCCCCACTTCGCAGTCAGACGTGACTCTCAGCCAGCCAGTAACACAGAGGTTTATTAGATGACAGGAACACGGTCTAAAACAG
>QXTE01000642.1:108542-125907 GCA_003942145.1 Platysternon megacephalum | reverse complement strand
CCCCCACTTCGCAGTCAGACGTGACTCTCAGCCAGCCAGTAAAACAGAGGTTTATTAGATGACAGGAACACGGTCTAAAACAGGTCTTGCAGGTACAGACAACAGGACCCCCTCAGTTAGGTCCATCTTGGGGCCCCAGGGGGGCCAGAGCCCCGTCTGGGCACCCCTCCGTTTCCCCAGCCAGCTCCAAACTGAAACCCCCTCCAGCCCCTCCTCCTCTGGGCTTTGTCCCTTTCCCGGGCTAGGAGGTCACCTGACCTCTTTGTCTCCAACACCTTCAGTTGGCACCTTTGCAGAGGAGGGGCCCAGGCCATCAGTTGCCAGGAGACAAAGTGTCAGGCATTTATGTGCACTGGCCCTTCGCTCTGCAACAACCACACACCCTTATCCCACCACCTAGATACTTAAGAACTGCATAGGGGAAACTGAGGCACCCACACAGTATTCAGAGGAAACATTAAGAACATTCCCACTTCGTCACACAGGGGAACCCCCAACCCCCTACACCCACCCTGCCTCAGTGGCTGCTGTCAGTCGTCATCCAGCCCCCGCTCCCTGTGGCCGACGCCGTCTGTAACCCACTCGTCACCGGCAAGGGGCAGGACCAGCTGCCTCGGCCTATTCCCGGGCTGCCCCTCTGCAGTCCCAGTACCTGCTTAGGCCTTCACCACGGCCTGCAGCCTGGGGCTTTACCAGACTGGAGCTCCCCAGCTCCCCTGGCCCTTCCCCAGCCCTGCTCCAGTGCAGGGACCTCCCCTCAGGCAGCTACTCCAGCTCCTGGCCCCAGCCCTCTTCTCCCGGCCAGCTGGGCCCTAACTGAGCTGGCCACACCTGTGGTCCTACTCCCTCCGCTGCTCTCACTTCTTATCCCAGGCTGCTTTCAACCCCTGTTCTGCGGGAGTGGGGCAGCTGCCCCACTACAGACCCACTTCTGCTGGGGAGAGAGACACGTGTGTTAACTACGGACACTCAACAAGCCTTGCCCAGCCGGGGCAGAGCTCGGGGGCTTCAAAGCTGGGATCTCTCCCCATCAGCTGGGACAATGATAGATATTCCCTCCCCCACTGTGCCCGTGTGCCCATGTGTGCCTGTTTGTGTGTCCGTGTGTGCCCATGTGTCCGTGTGTGTCTGTCTGTGTGCCCGTGTGTCCGTGTGTGTCTGTATGTCCGTGTGTGCCCGTGTGTGCCTGTCTGTGTGCCCGTGTGTCCGTGTGTCCCTGTCCGTGTGTGTCCGTGTGTGCTCGTGTGTGCCTGTGTGTCCGTGTGTGCCCATGTGTCCGTGTGTGTCTGTCTGTGTGTCCGTGTGTGCCCATGTGTCCGTGTGTGTCTGTCTGTGTGTCCGTGTGTGCTCGTGTGTGCCTGTATGTGTGCCCGTGTGTCCGTGTGTGCCCATGTGTCTGTGTGTGTCTGTCTGTGTGTGCCCATGTGTCCGTGTGTGTCTGTCTGTGTGTCCGTGTGTGCCCGTGTGTCCGTGTGTGCCTGTGTGTGCCCATGTGTCCGTGTGTGTCTGTCTGTGTGTCCGTGTGTGCCCGTGTGTGCCTGTTTGTGCCCGTGTCCGTGTGTCCCTGTCTGTGTGTGCCCATGTGTCCGTTTGTGTCTGTCTGTGTGCCCGTGTGTGCCCATGTGTGCCTGTCTGTGTGCCCGTGTGTCCATGTGTCCCTGTCCGTGTGTGCTCGTGTGTGCCTGTATGTGTGCCCGTGTGTGCCCATGTGTCTGTCTGTGTGTCTGTGTGTGCCCATGTGTCCGTGTGTGCCCGTGTGTGCCTGTTTGTGCCCGTGTGTCCGTGTGTGTCTGTCCATGTGTGCCCATGTGTCCGTGTGTGTCTGTCTGTGTGTCCGTGTGTGCCCGTGTGTCCGTGTGTGCCTGTTTGTGTGCTCGTGTGTCCGTGTGTGCCCATGTGTGTCCGTGTGTGTCTGTCTGTGTGTGCCCATGTGTGCCTGTTTGTGTGCCCGTGTGTGCCCGTGTGTCCGTGTGTGTCTGTCTGTGTGCCCGTGTGCTGAGCAGAGGCCGTGGTGCTGCTCCGGCCCGTGAGAGCTGCCTGTGGTCAGGTCTCTGGCAGCTGGGCACGGCCCCACGAGCTGCTGGGTGCCGTCCGGGGAAGCCCACGCGGCCCGTGGGGTTTGAAATACGGCCCCTGTCAATCCTGTGGGGCGGGACTGTGGTTCTCCATCTACTCTCAGCTGCGCGTCAGCGATTCCCCCGCACGGCCCGGGGGGCTGGCTGGGGCGTGACAGTGCCAAGCAGGGGGCGGGCAGGCGGCACTAATGGGAATTGTGACGGGATTATGCACGAGGTCATTGAGGACACAGTGGGGAGCCTGGTGCGCAGGGGCAGGATCACACACGCCCCTTCCCTGCGCCCTGGCCAGGCTGGCAGAGAATTCGTCAGCAGGCGAGGAGCAGGAGGAGACTTCCATAGCCCGTCCCTCTGGCCTGTCTCCCCCTCTCAGCCCTGCCCGTGCCCAGCCCGATAGGGGGTCCCCAGGGCCAGGACATGGAGCAGGGGGGCTGACAGGGGCTGAGAGCGTCAGACACAGACAACAAGATTCCAGCCCATGAGGGATCCCAGAGCCCCTTGCCCAGGCAGAGCCCCCGTCCCGGAGCCCCCTGGCCAGGCAGAGCCCCCGTCCCGGAGCCCCCTGCCCAGGCAGAGCCCCCGTCCCAGAGCCACCTGCCCACGCAGAGCCCCCGTCCCGGAGCCCCCTGGCCAGGCAGAGCCCCCGTCCCAGAGCCACCTGCCCGGGCAGAGCCCCCGTCCCCGAGCCCCCTGGCCGGGCAGAGCCCCCGTCCCAGATCCCCCTGGCCGGGCAGAGCCCCCGTCCCAGATCCCCCTGGCCGGGCAGAGCCCCCGTCCCAGATCCCCCTGGCCGGGCAGAGCCCCCGTCCCAGATCCCCCTGGCCGGGCAGAGCCCCCGTCCCAGATCCCCCTGGCCGGGCAGAGCCCCCGTCCCAGCGCCACCTGCCCAGGCAGAGCCCCCGTCCCGGGGCCCCCTGGCCGGGCAGAGCCCCCGTCCCAGATCCCCCTGGCCGGGCAGAGCCCCCGTCCCAGATCCCCCTGGCCGGGCAGAGCCCCCGTCCCAGATCCCCCTGGCCGGGCAGAGCCCCCGTCCCAGAGTCACCTGCCCAGGCAGAGCCCCCGTCCCGGAGCCCCCTGGCCGCACCATGTAGATCCCTCTGCCAGCTGGGCCCTTGGCTCCGCCCTGCCCAGAGATGCTGCCCCCGCTTCCCATGCCACCGGCAGCTGGCTGCAGCCCCGGGAACGGAGACTCAGGTGCTGCCTGGACCGGAGACGCACGCGCAGCCCGGGGGCCTGGCAGCGCAGAGCGGGGCAGGTTCCTGGCTGTGCCAGGCGGCGTTCGCCCAGGAGCTGCAGGACGGGCGCTGTAATCAGCTGGGACAGGCACATTTCTGAGCACGGCCCATGAATATTTATGTAATTTGTGCAGAGCTGCCAGAGCCGCGGCACCAAGCGGATGTTAGATGTCAGCCCAGCCCCCCCGGCTCCCCACAGAGCCCCGCACACGCACTGGGGACTGGATCCCAGGCCAGCCCGGCACAGACTCCCCGCCGGGGAAGTGGGGAGGGGAGACGGGACTTGGAGGGGGCTGGAGGGAGAGAGATGCCGAGGCCGGTCTGGGGGCAGTTCCCCAACGCGCCGTTCCTCCGAGGACAATGCATCTGGGGCACTTGGGGCTGGGGGCAGGGCCCCGGCCAGCAGCACGTTCCTGCCACGCTCTCAGGGGCAGATCCTCGTATAACTCTCTGCCGGCACCTCCAGCTCCCCTGGCCCCTGCCTGGCCCTGCCCCACCGGCCCCACGCGCTCCCAGTGGGCACTGCCCATGCGGGGCCCCTGGCGGGACTCTCGCCCCCGGAGACACAGGCCCAGATCCCNCTGGCCGGGCAGAGCCCCCGTCCCAGAGCCACCTGCCCAGGCAGAGCCCCCGTCCCGGAGCCCCCTGGCCGCACCATGTAGATCCCTCTGCCAGCTGGGCCCTTGGCTCCGCCCTGCCCAGAGATGCTGCCCCCGCTTCCCATGCCACCGGCAGCTGGCTGCAGCCCCGGGAACGGAGACTCAGGTGCTGCCTGGACCGGAGACGCACACGCAGCCCGGGGGCCTGGCAGCGCAGAGCGGGGCAGGTTCCTGGCTGTGCCAGGCGGCGTTCGCCCAGGAGCTGCAGGACGGGCGCTGTAATCAGCTGGGACAGGCACATTTCTGAGCACGGCCCATGAATATTTATGTAATTTGTGCAGAGCTGCCAGAGCCGCGGCACCAAGCGGATGTTAGATGTCAGCCCAGCCCCCCCGGCTCCCCACAGAGCCCCGCACACGCACTGGGGACTGGATCCCAGGCCAGCCCGGCACAGACTCCCCGCCGGGGAAGTGGGGAGGGGAGACGGGACTTGGAGGGGGCTGGAGGGAGAGAGATGCCGAGGCCGGTCTGGGGGCAGTTCCCCAACGCGCCGTTCCTCCGAGGACAATGCATCTGGGGCACTTGGGGCTGGGGGCAGGGCCCCGGCCAGCAGCACGTTCCTGCCACGCTCTCAGGGGCAGATCCTCGTATAACTCTCTGCCGGCACCTCCAGCTCCCCTGGCCCCTGCCTGGCCCTGCCCCACCGGCCCCACGCGCTCCCAGTGGGCACTGCCCATGCGGGGCCCCTGGCGGGACTCTCGCCCCCGGAGACACAGGCCCAGATCCCAGCACTGGGGTCGCGTCGCAGAGAACAACGCTGTGACGGAGCAGGGAGCAGGGCGGATTTGACCTGGGAATGTGGCAGGGGAGTTACATTGGGGATGGGAAGGAAGCTACCTGAGCTGTAACCTGAGCCAGGAGGGGGGTGGGAGAAGTGACACCTTCGGCCGGGAGACTGAACAAAGGAGAGGAGGAGCAGGGGGAGGGGAAAGAGCTGCTGGAGGAGTTTCTAGTTTCAGTTTTGGGCTGGGTGGGGAAACGCAGGGAACCCCAAGCTGGGGGCTAAGTTCCCTAAAACCCCCAAAAGGACTGGATTGAGGGGTTCTGGTTGTACCTACAAGTTCTGCTTGGGGCTGTGTTCCTGTCATCTAATAAACCTTCCGTTTTACTGGCTGGCTGAGAGTCCCGGTGAATCCCAGGAAGAGGGGTGCAGGGCCCTAACTCCCCCACTCTCCGTGACAGATGGCTGCTCTGGCTGCAGCAAGGCAGGCGCCAGGCTGGGGTCCCTGCAGCCCCGAGCGCGTTGCGGAGCGAGCGAGCGGCTGGAAATACCGGCCTGCAGCCCGCCAGCTCTGCAGCACTGGGGCAGGGGGCAGGCCGGGCCCCGGGCCCCGGGCGGGGCAGGCGGGGGCAGAAATAACTGCCCTGATGGGAAGGAGCCGCTGGCCGCAGAGCCCGGCTGCCTCCCGCTGCACAGACAGAGGCAGCGCGAATGCCCACGCGGTGACAGCCGGGGGAGGGATCAGAGCTGGGGCACAGGGACGCCCCCAGAAGCAAAGGAGCCGGTGCCCAGGAGCAGGGTGGGGCGTGGGGGCCAGGGTGAAGGGGCCGTTCTGGGCCGGGGGCCACGGGTGAAGGGCCCGTTCTGGGCCGGGGGCCCCGGGTGAGGGGCCCGTTCTGGGCCGGGGGCCGTAGCTGGCGGCACTTGGCGAGCAGTGGGTCGGTGTAGGTAAGGTTTACAGTGAAGGGAACAACACATGATTAATCACGCGAGCAGCCCGGCCAGGCGGCCTCATGAATATTCAGTGCCGGGCTCCGCACTAAATCTCATTGAAATGTCAGGGCCCATTAGCCAGATGGGGGGGCTGGGACGCAGCTCCCTGCTGCAGCCCTGCCCCTGCCTGGGATCCGGCCTGGAGCGCGGGGGGCAGCAGGACCCACACAGGGCTTGCTGGAGCACTGCCAAGGGGCTGCAGGAGCACAGGGCCAGGGGACAGATGGAGAGGCCTGGGGTGTGAGCCTCCCCCCCCCCGACACCCCCAGCCTCCCCCCGACACCCCCAGCCTCCCCCCGACACCCCCAGCCTCCTCCCGACACCCTCAGCCTAGGGCCTGAGCCCCCTGACACCCCCAGAGCATCCACATCCCTGGGTACCCCAAGCAGGCCCAGGCCAGGCAGCAGCAGGAAAAGTATCGTTCACAGACGTTAAGGGTGGAATGGACTCCCCAGCAGTTCCTGCAACCGGCCCAGAGCCGTGGGGGAGCCGGAGCGGGGCTGTCCGGGGGGCCGTGGTACCTCTCCGTCCATGGAAGGGGTTTTCCCTGCTCCCACTGCCTGCCCTGGGTGCTCTCAGCACAGGGCGTGGGGCACCCGTTGGGAGTCACCTGCCACGTAACCCATCCGCTGGGCCCCGCAGCTCCCTTGGCTGGCTCAGCTCCTGTCCCACCCTGCGCCTCCCGGGGCCCCACGGGCACAGGCCGAGCCGAAGTCGTGCTGGGCGGGGGGGGGCAGCTGTCTTTTGCCTGCCCTGTTCTGGCCCTGTCCCCACCCCCAGGCTAGGGAACAGCAGCCTCGGGGGATCCCCTGGGGGGCTGGGTGGGGCAGGGCTGGCACATCGTGCAGCAGCTCCCTCTGTACCTCCCTGAGCTCTGCCTAGGCAGGGTAAAGGGAGCACACAGCAGCCGGGCCCCGGGCCCACTTTCCTGCAGCTGGGCAGCTGGGCAGCAGTTTGCCCGGCTCTGTCCCTGCTCTGCCCACCCCAGCAGCTCCTGACAAGAGCCCAGCCCGTACTCGATGGGGAGACGCCCTCCCGCTGCAGGGGTGGCCAGGCGCTGGGGACAGAGCCTCCCCAGCAAACCCAGCGCTGACGGGCACCATGCTCTGCTCCCGCAGCTTCGCCACCCGGCACGACTCAGTCTCAGCACCAGGGGCCTGGCCCATCTCCGCTGTCTGTGCCCGCGTGGCCGGCCAGCCTCTGGCTGCCCCCGGCCCCTCCATCTGCCTGGAGACCCTGCGTGGGCTCAGCCCTTGGGACGACCCCGGGGTGCTGGGTCCCCGGCCACGCACTCCCGGCCCTGGGCGTGTGTCGGATCAGCCGAGGCAGCGCTCAGCAATTACACGGAGACGTTTAAGCTCTTAATCCTATTGAAGATTATCCCAAGGTCAGGGCGCCCGGCGCTGGCCAGGCAGGGAGCCAGAGCAAAGCTGGCAGCAGGGACAAGCCCCTCCCCTGGGCCACGTGCCAACCCCACAGCCTCAGCCCCCCGGTGCCAGCCCAGCCCACCCCAGGGGCATGCCCCACATCACTCAGCGTGTGCCCGGCGGCTGGGAGCCCCCACAAGCCACCCCTCCCCAGCGCCCAGCCGAGGGCAGCACCTGGGTACACCCCCAAGCGAGAGGCAGGTGTCCCGGACCCACAGGATCGGGGCCCCGGCCCCAGCGTGGGGACAGGCTCTGGGAGGCCCCGTCAGTGGGCCAGGCCCCCGAGGGGTCTCACTCCTGCAGGGGAGGCCACGCGGCTTCATCGCCTCCTGGGGCTGGACCCCTGGGCCTGCAGCCTCCCTGCTCCTCCCCCCCCCGTGAGCCCTGGGCAGCGAGTCCCCCTGAGACAGACCCCGATGGAGACTTGTACCATCTTGGGGGGCAGCCCCCCTCCGCCAGCATCTGCAGGGTCCCAGGCAGCGCGGGCCGACAGGCGGGTTATTAGTCACCGGGACCAGCCCGGAGAATGGAGGTTAAAGCATCGTGCAGAGCCCAGCCACGGGCAGCGAGGCCCCATGGACCCAGCTCTGCCCGGCCCGGGGCTTGTCACGTCCAGCGCTTCCCGGGGCTGCTGCAGTGCGTGGGGCTTCTCCCGGCACGGAGTTACTCCCTCTGCGAGAGGCGGGGGCTGCCCCCCCCCCCGTCACACAGCGCTGTCTACACAGGGGCTGGGCGTGTCACTGCGCCGTGCCGGGGGGGGGGGGGGGGGGTTCACACCTGAACCCACATCGGCTGTAGCGTACAGCTGGCATCAGTCTGACCTTGGCCACACTCCGGGGGGCCCTGATGTCCCCCCCACTTCTGCATCCTTCGTTCTCCAGCTGGGGGATTGTGCCCAGCCTCCCTGGGGACAGGAGGGGAAATCCCCCCCGTGTGTCCTGTGCCTGGCTTTGCTGGGATTCCCCATTGATACGGGGCTGGGCTGGGCCAGTCCTTGTTAACGACCCCTCCTGCTCAGACAGCCGGGTGACATTCACACCCACGTCTCTGAGCCTCCCCGAGAGCAACCCCCCGCCCCCCCAGTAACCATGCAGCTTATTGGGGAAACTGAGGCACACGCAGGATCATAAACACATTACTGACAATTCCCACGTCGCCGCAGTGGATGCTGGTGCTGGGAGGAGCTCATGCCCCCCTCCCCCGGCGCATGGCACCCACCTGGGATTGGTACGAGGGACACGGCCACAAAATCCCGCCCACCCCGGCCGGTGCGACTGGGCTGTCAGTGCGCCCCCCTTCCCGTGGGGCAGAGCCCCCCACGGGGACCCGCCTGCGTCACGCCAGCTCGGGCACCTGCCCACACCCCACCAGCGACGTCTGCAGGGTGGGGCAGTGGGGACAACGCAGGGGGCAGGACACGGACCTGGCGCCGTCTGCTCCAAGGGGCACAAGCCAACCCCGTGCGGCGTCATACGGCCAACGGTCACCCCTGCACGGCCAGGCCGCAGCCCAGGTGGGGGCTCCCCAGGGAGCCGGGTCTCTGAGCCCCACGCCGGGCGCGGCGGCCAAGCAGCTGGGCCTCAGCTCTCCAGGGCCTTCACCCAAACGCCTTTTCCCAGCCCGGGGACTCGCTTTGTGGCTGTTCCCGGCACTCGCTCCAGCGGCCGCGTCCTGGATCATGGGCCGCAGGCTCCGGCTCGTCGCGTACAGGGAAAATCCCACCCTGCACCCACTCGCTTCTGCCTGTGCGCCCAAGGGTCCCCCGGGGGCTCCTGCTTTGGGGTCCCTCTGTCCCTTAAATCCTCTTCAGTCCCTGCCTTCCAGGGTCCCGCGCCGGAGACACCCCTTCTCCGGGACCACGACACTGTGGCCACCCCGGGACGGCTGCTGAGTGCTGGCCCAGGCACCGGCCCAGGCTGCAGGCCAGGGGACAGCCGGCTCATCCCACTCCCGGCTCCCACAACACCCGGCTCCAGCCCCCGCGCCCTCCGCCGGCTCCTCAGGGACAAAGACACAGACACACCTGCTGCCCTCACACCCGCTCCAGCCACTCACCCAGAGAGACACCCACCCACCCATCCAGCCACTCACCTTCCATCCACCCACCGACCCACTCAACCAGCCACCCAGCGAGACACCCACCCACCCAGCCAGCCAGACACCCACCCACCCATCCACCCAGACACCCACCCACCCAGCCAGCCAGACACCCACCCACCCATCCACCGAGCCACCCACCCACCCACCCACCGAGACACCCACCCACCCATCCAGTGAGACACCCACCCACCCATCCAGTGAGACACCCACCTACCCACCCACCCATCCAGCGAGACACCCACCTACCCACCCACCCATCCAGCCACCCACCTTCCATCCACCCACCCACCCACTCAACCAGCCACCTCGAGAGAACCCCCCCCCCCCCCCCCACACACCCGCCCCGCCCCGCCCCGGGCCACACCGTCCACCCCCCCCGCCCCCCCCCCCCCACCCCCACAACCCCCCCCCCAAGCACCCCCCCCCCCCCCCCCGGAGACACCCCCCCCCCCCCCCCAACCCCCCCACCCCCCCCCCCACCCCCCCAAACCCCCCCCCCCCACCCCCCACACACCCACCCACCCCCCCACCCCGCCCCCCCGGGACAGAGCGCCCCCCCCCCCCCCCCGCCCTCCCCCCCCCCCCCCGCCCGCCCCCCCCCCCGCCCCCCCACCCACGCCCCCAGCCAGCCACCCACCCACCCAGCCACCGAGACACCCACCCACCCATCCAGCGAGACCCCCCCCCACCCCTCCCGTGAGACACCCACCGACCCCCCCGCCCCTCCAGCCACTCACCCAGCGAGCCACCCACCCACCCACCCAACCAGCGAGACACCCACCCCCCCATCCAGCCACGCCCCTGCCATCCACCCACCGTCCCCCTCCTCCGGCCGCCCAGAGAGACCCCCACCCACCCATCCAGCGAGACACCCCCCCACCCCCCCCCCCAGGGGCCCCCCCCCCCCCCCCCCAAAACCCCCCCCCCCCCCCCCACGCCCCCCCCCCCCCCCCCCACACACCCGCCCCGCCCCGCCCCGGGCCACACCGTCCACCCCCCCCGCCCCCCGCCGGCCCCCCACTCACCCAGACACCGAGACACCCACCGCCCCCCCCCCCGATCCAGCCACTCACCCAGCCAGACCCCCACCCACCCATCCAGCCACTCAACCAGCGAGACACCCACCCACCCATCCAGTGAGACACCCACCCACCCATCCACCCACTCACCCAGCCACTCACCTTCCACCCACCCACCCACCTACCCACTCAACCAGCCACCCAGAGAGACACCCACCCACCCATCCAGTGAGACGACGTCACGGAGTCCCCGGGCGATGCTCTGGAACTGCTCCAGGCAGGCAGGACTTTGGGGAGCCTCCTCTCCCTCGGAGCAGACTGTCTGCAGGGCAAGAAGCTCACACGGCTTCACCTCCTGGGTCTCTCCGGGGAGCATTCAGCATATGCCCCTCCGTGCGCTTCCCACAGCGAGTCCGCCCAGGCGGGGTCCTGGGGAAGCCACCGGGTCCTGCACCCCCACTTCGCAGTCAGCCATGACTCTCAGCCAGCCAGTAAAACAGAGGGTTATTAGATGACAGGAACACGGTCTAAAACAGGTCTTGCAGGTACAGACAACGGGACCCCCTCAGTTAGGTCCATCTTGGGGCCCCAGGGGGGCCAGAACATCGTCTGGGCACCCCTCCATTTCCCCGGCCAGCTCCAAACTGAAAACCCCTCCAGCCCCTCCTCCTCTGGGCTTTGTCCCTTTCCCGGGCTAGGAGGTCACCTGACCTCTTTGTCTCCAACACCGTCAGTTGGCACCTTTGCAGAGGAGGGCCCAGGCCATCAGTTGCCAGGAGACAAAGTGTCAGGCATTTATGTGCACTGGCCCGTCGCTCTGCAACAACCATACACCCTTATCCCACCACCCAGATACTTAAGAACTGCATAGGCGAAACTGAGGCACCCACACAGTATTCAGAGGAAACATTAAGAACATTCCCACTTCGTCACACCCACCCACCAAGCCACCCACCCATCCATCCACTCACCCAGAGAGACACCCACCCACCCACCTACTCACCCATCCAGCCACTCACCTTCCACCCAGCCACCCAGTGAGTCACCCACCCAACCAGCCACCGACCGAGCCACCCACCCATCCAGCCACTCACCCAGAGAGACACCCACCCACCCACTCATCTTCCACCCAGCCATCCAGACACATGCTACCCACCCAGCCACCCACCCATCCGGCAACTCACCCACCCACCAAGCCATCCACCCAACCAGCCACTCACCTACCCAGCCACCCAGCCACTCACCCAGCAACCCACCAACCTACTCACCCACCTTCCACTCACCCAGCGAGCCACCCACACCCCCTCACATACCCATTCACCCAGCCCCCAGCAGACCCTCCCCACACCTGCCCACTCTCCACTATACGCTAATGAGTCTCTTTCTGGTAGAGGCAGGGAAGGTAGAGACACTTCATTATGATTGTTATAATTATAAAGAGAAAGAGGGATAGATAGATAGATAGATAGATAGATAGATAGATAGATAGATAGATAGAGGGTGTGTGTGGGGATAGATAGATAGATAGATAGATAGATAGATAGATAGATAGATAGATAGATAGATAGATAGATAGATAGATAGATAAAGGGAGTGTATGGGGATAGATGGATGGACAGATGGAGGGAGGGGGTGTGTGGGGTTAGAAGGTGTCACAGAGTTAAGGGGCGACAAGGCCCTGCACCCCCGGCTTCCTGCGATTCACCGGGACTCTCAGCCAGCCAGTAAAACAGAAGGTTTATTAGACGACAGGAACACAGTCCAAAACAGGTCTTGCCGGTACAGACAACAGGACCCGCTCAGTTAGGTCCATCTTGGGGGGCCAGGGGAGGCCAGGAGGTCTGTCTGGCCTCCCTCCATTTCCCCAGCCAGCTCCAAACTGAAACCCCCTCCAGCCCCTCCTCCGGCCTTTGTCTCTCTCCCGGGCCAGGAGGTCACCTGATCTCTTTGTTCTCCAACACCTTCAGTTGGCACCTTGCAGGGGAGGGGCCCAGGCCATCAGTTGCCAGGAGACAGGGTGTCGGCCATTCTCTGTACAGACCCCTGCACACCTGCCCCCTAGGGATCTGCAACAATCACCCCCCTGATCCCCCCACCTAGATACTTGAGAACTGCATAGGGGAAACTGAGGCACCCACACAGTATTCAGAGGAAACATTAAGAACATTCCCACTTTGTCACAGATGGAGGGATGGATGGGTGGGGGTGTGTATGGGGTTAGATGGATGGATAGAGGAGGTGTTTGGGGTTAGATGGATAGACAGACAGATAGATTTGTAACCCCCTTTGAATCCCTCCCTCTGGAGCTCTGCTGTCACCTTGTCTCTTCTCAGGCTTTTACTAGCCCCCGGGGAAGCGGTGTCAGCATGAGAGCAGGTTATTAATAAATGAGGAGGGGGCTGGAATTCATTTGACTCTAAAATAGCTGAGATACTGAACTGCTCTTTTCAAATGTGCTTTTAATCAGAAAGAAAAGACAAGAAGTTTGAACAATTAGGGAGTAATGAGGATCTTAAAAAATAGCTCGGAAGATTAGCTCAGGTTTTTGCAGCACTTTGGAAATGTAAAAAGTGATGCTAATGCAAAGTACATTTCTACACACACACGCGCCCCTCGTGCTAATGGAAAGCAAACCGTGGAAAGTCTGGCTCAGCCGGCAGGGAACCGGCTCAGGAGTTTACAAACCATCGAGGACAGGGGAGGTACCAGAGGGCTGGAGGAAGCAGGTGTGGTTCTGGGCTCCGTGAAGGCTGGACGAGCGGTGCCGGACGATTGTCCAGTAATCCCACATCTGGCCCTCGCAAGAGAGCAGAGCAAAGCAAGGGCTGAGCGTGCGCAGGCGGCTGCAGGAAGCAGCCCAGCGGGGAGCACCGGGGTACAGGGCTGGCGCTGGCCGTGAGCAGACGGGTGATGCTGTGGGCAGAGGGACACACCCTGGTGAGGCTCCGTCAGCTGCAGGTTCACACCCTCGCTGGTCAGTTCTGTCCAGGGTGGAGGATTCGCGGAGCTCTTCCATGGCACCATCGCAGGCGACGCCTTCTCCCGACTCCGCTTGGCTCAGGGGCCAGCCCGTCCTGGCTTTGTGCCCTCGGCTGGACTCCAGCCGTCAGCAGCTGGGCACGGACCCTGCAGCCCGGAGGACACTCCGCTAGCAGAGAGCGCTGCTCCCCACTGACTGGCGAGGAAAGGTCCTTTCCTCAGCCAGGATCTCCAGGGCCGAAGGGCCGACAGCTCTGGGCTGGAGACAGGAGCTAACCCCCCCCCCCCCATGCCAGGCGCAGTGCCCAGCCCCTTCCGACAGAAACCCCGAGCCAGGCGGAGTTTTCAACCCCCCAACCACCCCCTGCACACACAGCGCTCCCGGGCCAGGCGAGGGAACAATGCCCAGTGCCCGACCACGCTGCCCTGACACCACGGTGATGGCGGCAGGGGAAGAACCTCTGCAGAGTGGCCCAGAAGTGCCGAGGGACCATGACAAACACGGAGCAAAGGGACGCGGGAGAGGGTGAGCGAGCGGGAGACAGCGGGTGGCAGAGCCGGAACCAGCCATCCTGCAGAGGGGAACGTGCCCAGAGCAGGCTGGGGACTGACTGGGGCCCTGGGCGCGTGGGGACGGGTAGGGCTGGCCTGGTTTAATCTGGAGACTAGCAATCTAGGGAGCTGCCCCAGCTCAGACCCCATGGCCAGCATGGAGAAGGACATGGCAGGCAGACAGCGGCCAGGCGAGGGGGGACGCACGGGGCTGCCGCAAACGCTAGAAGGGTAAACTGAGCCCCGGGAGGTCCAGGGACTGGCTCAGACCACACAGAACACCCTGGGCTCCCCCACCCCCTCCTGCACCTGAGCCAGAGAGAAATTAACAGAAGGGAAACTGAGGCTGCTGAACCTGCGGAAAACCTCAGCGACAGATGGATCCAATGGGGAAGCCCCACTCCGAGAGGCCAGGCTGGGAGCCCATCGGTGGGGAAGGGACCGGCCGGCAGGGAATCACGGCTGGGAGCTCGGCCAGTTCCGCCTGGAGATGGGCAGGGTCATAAACCACTGCACAACTGACCAGGGGCCGGGGCTGATTCTCCCTTTTACATCCAGACCGGCCGTTTCGAGGAGCCCTGCCCGGGGAATGGCCGTGGGGCAGCTCTCTGGCCGGGGCTAGACGCGGGGGGAGGCGGATCCAGTGCGCGGGGTGGGGGGAGCCGCTGCAGGATGATGCCCCAGAATGGCCCAGCCTGCGGCGTGGGGGGCCATGGCATGGGCCATATCTCCATGCAGAGGGAGGTCGTGCGCAGCTCAGATCAAACCGGCTGACTCCGGTTTAGTGGCAGCCAGAGAGGGACGGGTGTGAACTGGACGCAACTCACCGCATCCCCCGGGCTTCACGCCGGGTCAGTTAAGCCACCGCAGGCCCAGTGTCGCTGCCAAACAAATCTCGCTGCAGAGAGACAGCTGGCCTCAGCCGGCTGCTCCTCGGGGGGAAACCGAGGCGCCGAGCCCTGGGGAGGCCCCAGCACATGGGAGCAGGAGCGCTGCCCCTGTGTCCCTCCGTCCCCTGCCCCCAGGAGCCGGGCGGGGGCTGCGCCAGCAGGCGCTGGGCACGCTCCATGCCCAGTGAAGAGGGGAGGGTGCAGCGCCGAGTGGGGAGAAACGTCCCCAGTACAGTCTGTATGACGCGGATGTTGCCACCAAAGGAAACTGCTGCCTGCGCCGGGGCCACAGGCCTTTGCAGGCGCTGGGCCAAAGTGCCCTAAAGCCAGCTGCTCCCCCCTGTGCCCCACGGGCCAGCCTGCCCTACGCTCTGCCGGCCCCACAGCCCCCTCCCATGCTGGGGCCTCCAGCCTCTCTGCCATGGGATCTCCTGGCCAGGCGTGTGCCGCTCGCCCGCTCCAGGGTCTGTGCATGGAACCTCCTGGACCCAGGGATCCCAGCCCCACATCGCCTTGCAGGGACCCTTCTGCATGTCCCTGCCCTACCCAGCCCCCAGCCCCTGGGTCCCGGCGTAACCCATCTGCCCGGGGGGAGGGGGGGTCGGCAGCAGCAGGGCTGGTTCAATACCCAGGGGTTCCTCTTCACAACACGACCCAGCTCGACCCCCAGCCTGGAACCTGGAAAATCACACATCCCCCTCTCCCCTCAGTGCCCCCAATGCAGCCCCTCTGGCCTGCCCCGAGCCGGGGGGTGGGGAGAGATGTCGAACGCCAGGGGACAGGAACCCGGTGCTGGACGGGGTTCGAGAACACGTGCCCACGGGCAGAACCCCGGCCCCGGAGCGCGCTGGGCCTCCCACAAACAAACGGCCCCCACCTCTGCCCCCCACTCCCAGCTGCTGGCCTGGCTCAGAGACCCCGGTGGGGTGTTCACAGCCCGGGGGAGGCGTCGAGCGTCACAGGGCTGTTCGCTCTACGTCGCTGCCCCCAACTGCAACTCAGGGAGACCCTGAGGTCCCCCCACTTCACACAGCTCTGGGGGTGCCAGCACCTAGCAGGGCCACCTCAGCCCCTGCCCCCCAGCAGCTGTCAGGCTGAGCCTTTCCCCCAGGTTAGCAGCAAGTTCACCTCTACTGAGCCCCTAGTTAGCTCTGCCTCTGCATCCTGCAGCACAAGAGACTCAAACAGCATCTCAGCCCCATAGACAGCACAGCCACTGCTGCCCCGAGCGCTGGCACCTCCAGCCCTGCTCAGCGAGTTCCTCATGTTTTCTCCGAAATCTGTGTGGGTGCCTCAGTTTCCCCTGTGCCTTTCTTAGGTATCTAGGTGGTGGGATAAGGGTGTATGGTTGTTGCAGAGCCCTAGGGGGCCAGTGTGACGGTGTCTGCACAGAGAATGGCCGACACCCTGTCACCTGGCAGCTGATGGCCTGGGCCCCTCCCCTGCAAAGGTGCCAACTGAAGGTGTTGGAGACAAAGAGGTCAGGTGACCTCCTAGCCCGGGAAAGGGACAAAGCCCAGAGGAGGAGGGGCTGGAGGGGGTTTCAGTTTCGAGCTGGCTGGGGAAACGGAGGGGTGCCCGGATGGGGCTCTGGCCTCCCTGAGGCCCCCAGATGGGCCTAACTAAAGGGGGTCCTGTTGTCTGTACCTGCAAGACCTGTTTTAGACCGTGTTCCTGTCATCTAATAAACCTCTGTTTTACTGGCTGGCTGAGAGTCACGTCTGACTGCGAAGTGGGGGGGCAGGACCCTGTGGCCCCCCCAGGACCCCGCCTGGGCGGACTCGCTGTGGGAAGCGCACGGCGGGGCATATGCTGAATGCTCCAAGGAGAGACCCAGGAGGTGAAGCCGTGGGAGCTTCTTGCCCTGAAGACAGTCTGCTCCGAGGGAGAGGAGGCGCCCCAAAGTCCTGACTGGCTTTGTGGGGAGCAGTTCCAGAGCATCGCCCGGGGACTCCGGGACACTCCCCACATAGGCCCAGCCTGGGGTCCCCTCCATGTTGATGCTGTGGCCTGGGGGTCTCCCCAGGGGAGGCTGCCCCGCTCTGCCCTGCCGGCTCTGCTCCCCGGAGGAGATGGCTCTGTCTGGCCCCGACACCCTGAGCCCCCGCGGCAGGCCAGCAATGGCCATGGGGCGGGAGGCTGGGAGCCGGGCTGCCTGGGAAAGCTAATGTGGGAGGAATTATGGGCGGCGACACTTTAACGAGCCGGCGTCCGGCCTGCAATTCCCCAGCGGGCGTTTGGGAACAAACCAACCCCCGGCAAATCAAAGCAATAAATCGCTGCCTGGTGCGGCACCCCGGCCCCCCCGCGGCCCCCGCGTGATTTCCCAGGTGAGCCCTGCTCCGGCACGAAGCAATCAGCTCCTCTTTAGCAGCGCGGCCGGCTGATTTATCCCACGCTGCCGGCGCTGGCGAGGGCGGGAGCAGGGCCCTGCTGAACGCCCCGGCCACCGCTCCAGCCTCAGCCCCAGCCCCCGAGCGCCTCCCTCCCCGGGGCCCCAGCCCCCGAGCGCCTCCCTCCCCGGGGCCCCGGCCCCAGCCCCTGAGCGCCTCCCTCCCCGGGGCCCAGCCCCCGAGCGCCTCCCTCCCCGGGGCCCAGCCCCCGAGCGCCTCCCTCCCCGGCCCCGGGCCCCAGCCCCTGAGCGCCTCCCTCCCCGGGGCCCCGGCCCCCGGCCCCAGCCCCCGAGTGCCTCCCTCCCCGGGGCCCCGGCCCCCG
>QXTE01000642.1:89321-102850 GCA_003942145.1 Platysternon megacephalum | reverse complement strand
GGGGGGGGGGGGGGGGGGGGGGGGGGGGGGGGGGGGGGGGGGGGGGGGGGGGGGGGGGGGGGGGGGGGGGGGGGGGGGGGGGGGGGGGGGGTGCAGAATACTGAGCAGGGCAGGGCTGAGGGGTCTGTGAGGGTGTCACAGCAGGGGGGCACCACTGAGGAGGGGCAGGGGGGTCTCTGGGGTGCCACAGCTGGGGGACGCTGGGGGGAGGGGCAGGGGGTCTCTGGGGGTGTCACAGCTGGGGGGCGCCACAGGGCATACATGGGGCAATGCCATAGCACAGGGCACCAGGCTCCTGGGGAGGGGGGGGCGCAGCGGCAGGACACCCCCAGCTCACTCAGGCAGCTGAAGGTCCTCGAGGCCTCCCCCCCCGCGTGACCCCTGTTGGGGGTAACCAGCCCCCCCCCCCGTGGGATTCCCGCTGCTCCGCAGGAGATAATTAAACCCCCGATTGCAGCAGGTTCCGCACCCCCCGCCGGGCGGAATCGCAATCAGCCTCAAGAGCCCCCCCCCCGCACCACTCCACCCCCCCACTGCTCAGCCCCCCCCCCTGGCACCGCTCCGCCTCCCACTGCTCAGCCCCCCCCAGCACCGCTCCGCCCCCCCACTGCTCAGCCCCCCCCCCCGCCCCCCCCCCCCCCCCCGGGCCCCCGCCCCCCCCCCCCCACCCCGCCCCCCCCCCCCGCCGCCCCCCCCCCCCCGCCCCCCTCCCCCCCCCCCCCCCTCTGCGTGCGTGCCCCGCCCCCGCCCCGGGGCCACCCGAAGCCCCCCGGGCCCCCCCCCCCGCCGGGCCGGGCCCGCCCCCGGCGGCCGGGCCCCCCCCGCCGCACCGCTCCGCCCCCCCTGCTCAGCCCCCCCCCTGGCACCGCTCCGCCTCCCACTGCTCAGCCCCCCCGCACCCCTCCGCCCCCACTGCTCAGCCCCCCCCAGCACCGCTCCACCCCCCACTGCTCAGCCCCCCCGCACCGCTCCGCCCCCCCACTGCTCAGCCCCTGCCCCAGCCCCACTACTTAACCCCCCCCACAGCTCACCCCCCTCCGCACCTCCACCCCACTCCTCAGCCCCCATCTGCGCCCCCACCCAGGCTGTCTTCTCTGAGCAGGGCTGTGGGGCTAGCGCCCCATGGGGATGTGGGGTGAGGCTGTGAGCCCTACGGGGGCTGCCCCTACCCACAGCGCCCCAGGCCAGGGTGGGGGAGGCTCCTACCGGCCCCCTGCCCTGGGGCCCCTCCAGGGCTGAGACCCCGGCCCCTGTGGCGGGGAGTCCCACAGGCCAACCACGCACCACAGGGGGGGACCCCGCGGAAAAGTCAGCTGCAGCCCCGGGAGCTGATTAGCCTCCTGGCGGGGGAGGGAGGAGCAGAGGCAGCCGGGAGGCGCCGGGCACGGGACTTCCTGCCAGCCGCGTCCTCGTCCTGCCGGGCTGGGGGAGCAGGGCCCAGGGCAGGGCGCAGGCCCCACTCAGTCCCACCCCGCAGAGCCCAGCACCGACCCAGCCTGCCTGGATGGGGACCCCGCACCTTCCCCTGCAGCCCCCCGCTGCCCTCACCAGCCCTGCCACAGGGACCCCCCGGGCACTGCCCCGGACGCTGGAGCATCCTGCCCCATGTTCTCCAGCCAGCTGGGCGCTGGGGTCAGCTGCTGCCAGGCGGTGCCTGGCTCCGTATCCGGCCTGAGCCCCCGGAGCTTCTCCCTGCCCAGGGGTGCGGCCCAGCCAGGGGTGGGCAGCTCGCAGCCCGCGGAGCAGCCAGCGCGGGACAGGGCCCCCCCCTGCCCGTCACCCACCCCCACCCCGCTGCCCACGCCCTGACCTGAGCTGGGCACCGAGGGCTGACGGCCTGAGCCAGCCGCTTCTGGCCGGGGGGGGACAAAGGGCTGAGGAGAGAGGGGCCCAGGTGGCCTGACCAGCCGGGGGGACAAAGGCCGGGAGAGAGGGGCCCAGGTGGCCTGTTTGCCTGGGACCGAGGACACGGGATAGTTGAGGGGCTGTTGGGGGAGGGGATATAGGGGGCTTGGCTGGACTGGGACAAGGAGCAGCCGGAGCCCATGGGGACGGGGACGGACCCAGCTGGACGGGGCTGAGACTGGCCAGGCCCGAGGCCCTGAGACCTGCCTGTGCTGGGTTCAGACGGTCAATAAACCTCCTGTTTTGCACTGGCTGAGAGTCACGGCAGGCTAGAGATCGGGGCGGGGGGCACATTGCTCCCTCTGGGGGCTGCCCCAGGGGCCCAGAGCGAGGGGTCTCCCTGAGGGGGCCCACGGCAGAGACAGGCCTGCTGGAGGCTCAGAGAGGGGCGGGGGCTGGACCTCCGAGAAGGGCTGTCGCATTGAGGGGTCCCCCCAGGGGCCATACGGGGCAGAGAGAGCCCAGGCCTGGGAGCCCCTGACACCTGCCAGCCCAGCCCCAGCTCCCCCAGAGCCCCCGCCAGCCGCTCCCTGTGTGCCACCGATTCCTTCACTTCCTGCGTTCTCCACGTCCCGCGGCGCCGAGCGAGTGCGACTAATTCACCCCCCGCCGCACACACGTTCCCGCCGGGGCTGGAGCCAGCCTGAGCCGCAGAGATAGCAGCGCTCGCCGGCCCCGCGCCACGTGGGGCCGGGTCCCCTGCTAGCCCGGCCCTGCCCCCCAGCTCTGCCGGTGCCCCTCACTCCCGACCCGCAGCCCCTGCTAGCCCGGCCCTGCCCCCCCTCCAGCTCTGCCATTGCCCCTCACTCCCGACCCGCAGCCCCTGCTGTTCCAATCCTGGGCTCCCCCCAGCTCTGCCAGTGCCCCTCACTCCCGACCCGCAGCCCCTGCTAGCCCGGCCCTGCCCCCCACCTCTGCCGGTGCCCCTCACTCCCGACCCGCAACCCCTGCTAGCCCGGCCCTGCGCCGCAGCCCTGCCGGGGCCCCTCCCTCCCGTCCCGCCGCCCCTGCTAGCCCGGCCCTGCCCCCCAGCTCTGCCGGCGCCCCTCCCTCCCGCCCCGCAGCCCCTGCTAGCCCAGCCCCGCCCCCCAGCTCTGCCGGTGCCCCTCACTCCCGCCCCGCCGCCCCTGCTCGCCCCGCCCTGCCCCCCAGCTCTGCCGGCGCCCCTCCCTCCCGGCCCGCAGCCCCTGCTAGCCCGGCCCTGCCCCCCGTCTCTGCCCGCGCCCCTCACTCCCGACCCGCCGCCCCTGCCAGCCCGGCCCTGCCCCCCAGCTCTGCCGGCGCCCCTCCCTCCCGCCCCGCAGCCCCTGCCAGCCCGGCCCTGCCCCCCAGCTCTGCCGGGGCCCCTCCCTCCCGACCCGCAGCCCCTGCTGTTCCAATCCTGGGCTCCCCCCAGCTCTGCCGGTGCCCCTCACTCCCCACCCCCACCCCCTGCTAGCCCGGCCCTGCCCCCCAGCCCTGCCGGTGCCCCTCACTCCCGCCCCGCCGCCCCTGCTCGCCCCGCCCTGCCCCCCAGCTCTGCCGGTGCCCCTCACTCCCGACCCGCAGCCCCTGCTAGCCCAGCCCCGGAGTGGTTCCTGTCCCGAAGCTGAGATTTATTCCCAGCCGCTGTTCAGCTGCTCGCTCGGGCTGTAAATACGGATCAATAATTTAAGGGGGTAAAACTATTAATAGAAAGTAAAAAAAAGCCCACAAGTGTGTGAGGCAGCAAAGTCAGAGTGAAGGTCACCGCGGAGCGTGGCCGGGGGGGACCCAAAGCTGGGGGTGCCAGCAAGGCAGGCATGGAGGATAGTGGGGGGAGCCTGGCATGGGGCAGGGGGGAATGTGGGATGCGGGGGGCATGGAGCGGGGGAGAGCATGGCATGGGGGGGCCATGGGGCAGAGGGGAGTATGGTGTGGGGGGAAGCCCTGCAAAGCCAGGGATGCCTAGGCACAAGCCCCCCCACTAGTAACCTGCCTGTGTCTGCAGAGGCCAAGTGCTGTGCTCCCCCTGGGGCCTGGTGTGTGAGGGGGGGGATGTTGCCAACCCCCATTTGAGGGGCTCCTGGTCTGGCCTGGCCCCAGAGGGTTCGGGGGAAGCGGCTCTGTCGGGTTTGGGTTCATGGCCGAGGGCCCCTCCCCCCACATGGTGTTAGAGCTCCAGGGGATGTGGCCTCACAGAGATGCTGCAACCCCACCCCCCCTCCCCGCACACACACACACACACGAACCCCCACAGCCCCCGCGCCGGCCCCATGCCGGCCCCATGTGTAACGAAGTGGGGATTTTCCCTTGCGTTGTATGTGAGTCTTACTGTTATGCATGAATACTGTGTGTGCCTCAGTTTCCCTGTGTATTGCACCAGTGTCTAGGAGGTGGGAATAAGCGGGGGTGACCTTTATGGGGGCTGCTCCAGCTGCCTGCAGGGATGCTGTGGCCGCCCCTTCGAAACCTGAGACCCAGGAGGGGGACATGAGCAGGTGACTTTGGCCCAGGAAGTGAGACAAAGGCCGGAGGAGGAGCAAGGGGCCGGGCAGGGGCCGGGCAGCTGGAAGGAGTCCCTCTCGGGTGGCTTGGGGTGCAGGGGGAGGGCAGAGCCCTGGCTCTGGGCTCCCCTCCCTCTAGGATGGACTTGGCTGAAAGTCACTGATTTCTGTGCTAACAAGCTCTGCCCTACGCTGTGTTCCTGTCGACTAATAAACCTGTTTTACTGGCTGGCTGAGTCACATCTGACTGCGAAGTGGGGGGGCAGGACCCTCTGGCCCCCCCAGGACCCCGCCTGGGCGGACTCACTGTGGGAAGCGCACGGAGGGGCATATGCTGAATGCTCCCAGGAGAGACCCAGGAGGTGAAGCCGTGTGAGCTTCTTGCCCTGCAGACAGTCTGCTCCGAGGGCGAGGAGGCTCCCCAGAGTCCTGACTGGCTTTGTGGGGAGCAGTTCCAGAGCATCGCCCGGGGACCCCGTGACCCGATGGCTCTGAGTACCCGCAGGTCCCACCACAGCCAGGCCCGAGGCTGGCTCAGAAACAGACGATTAGACACGCTGATGCCATGTGGAGGCTATTCAGTCCCAGCCCATTATCTGCCCAGGCACCGCGTTGGCACCAGGCCTGGCAGGGAGGGCGTGGGGTCGTCTCCCTGACGGCAGGGCTGGCTCTGGTGTGCAGGAGAACATGGGGCTGGGCAGAAGCCAGCTCCATCCCAGAGCTCGGGGCCCCGCCAAGGGCAGCTGCCAGGAATCAGCGGGCACATGTAGTGCCCAGTGCTCTGCCAGGGCCACTGCCTCCCTCCCGGTCCACCTGCCGGCACCGGGCGAACCGAGCACACGCCCAGGGGAATTGTCTCTAATAGCGGTGTGACGCTGCAGGGTTACCTGGGGTAGGAAGGGCCGCTGCTCTCTGCTCCCAGGTGTCTGGGGCTGGGCCCCATATCCACGCAGCCTGGGGGTCCGGGACCCCTGCCCGCACGAGGAGGGGCGAGCGGTTCCCTGGAGCGCACAGGGGCTGCAGTGAATGATCCGTGTGGACCGGGCGCCAGCATGCCCAGGCAGGGGCGGCAGGCTGAGCCGAGCACAGCTGCTCCTTCCCCGTCACCGCGGCTCGGGGGCACTGCCAGGACCCCCCCCCCCCACGCTGGCTGGCAGGCGGCCACGCCGGCCGCACCTGGCAGGCGGGAGAGAATGGCTGGCAAACGAGGAGGAGGGGCCGGCGCCGCAGACAGGACGCGAGTGGCAGCAGGAGCGATGAAGCTGGTATTCCTCAGCCATCTGCTGGGCACGGTGCCCGGGGCAGGCCCTGCTCCGCAGCGCCAGGGCCTCGTTCTGGTCCTTCCCACGGCCAAAGGGCCCAGACCCAGCCTGGCAGCACGCAGCTTCGCCCCCAGGAGCACGAGCCCGCCTGCTCCCACTCAGCCCCCCAGCCTGCCAGGGTCGGGGCCCTGCGCTGCACCCCCTGCAAGGCCCCCATCCTGGCGGGGGGAGAGTGGGCTGAGGGGTCCCCGTCTGCCATGACTCACAGGACAGGCTGGGCCACAGAGCTCTGGGCAGGGCAGGCCGGGGAGCGTGGGGCGCGGGCGCCTCCCCACGAGTCCTGGGGGCAGGGGCAGCCCCGGGATGCGTCTCCCCCAGCCTGCCCTGCACCCCGGGCTCAGGCAGAAGGACGCCAGCTCCCCCTGCCAACCCCAATGCAAGGGGGGGAGTAGCCGGCCCGTGCTCAGCCTGGGCGGGGAGGACATGCCAGCCCCAAACTGCTGGCCCCCCATGCCCAGAACCCAACGCCCACCAGTGCAGCTCCTCGCTCAGCAGGGGGGCGGGGGGGCCCTACCCTGCTGCCTCCGCTGCCAGGCCCACGGCCCCCTCCTGCCCCCTCACCGTGGGGCCGGCCCCAGGGCGTGGGTCTGACGGGGACCACTCGCAGCAGAGCCTCCCCTCCCCCGGCGCCGTCTCCTCCCGCTCGGCTGGGATCGGCGCCAGCGGCCTGACACCTGGCAGCCCAGAGCGCGCGGCAGCCTCACTTTGTTCTCATTATCGCACTGAGCGGAGCCGTCACACTGAATTAGGGGCCTTCTCGCACGCAGCTCCCCGTGCGCCGCACGACGGGCAGCTCCGGCACGGGAGCCCCTCGGCGCCGGGCCGGGCCCTGGGCAGGGTGCGCCCGGGGGGCAGCGGGAGGCCTGGCGGAGGGGGGGGCTAACGCTCCTCAGCCCCCACCTCCGGCTCCGAGCGCAGCCAGAGCGAGCCCTGCCCCACGGGGAGGGAGATGCTCCTTCCACTCCCACAGCTGGGGATGGACCCAGGAGTTCTGGCTGGGGGGGGGAAACGAGGGGACCACCCCTGGGTCAGCACAGGGGGGACTGGCCCGAAAATCCCAGCTGGCCGGGGCGAGGGGAGCTGGGAGCCTGGGGGCACGGAGTGGGGGCGGGGGGCACGGATGGACGAAGGAGCGTGGGGGGGGAAGCCTCTAGGATGGGGGTGGGGGGGGACAGTACAGGGGTCCTAGCTCCTCACTCCTGCGCCCGCTGCTCCAGCAGGCCCTCGCCTCCACCAGCCCCAGCCCCCTAGCTCGGCCCCACGGCACAGGTCCTGCCCCCCAGCCGGGGGCGCTGGGCACAGACAGACTCAGTCCCACGCCCCCCGGGCTCGCGCTCCAGCCCAAACCGCTCCTCACCCACGCACCGTCCCGGCAGAGCGGACCCCAGTCACGGGGGGGGTCCCCTTTGTCTCTGCCCCTTCCCACATCCCCCTTCTTCTGTCACCCCGGGCACGTCCCAGCCAGCCCCTCCCCTGGGGGCCCGACAGTGCCGCCTGCCCCTCCCCCACAGCACAGCCTGCCCCCCAGCCCCTCCCCCATAGCACTGCCTGCCCCCCAGCACCGCTTGCCCCTCCCCCCCCAGCACAGCCTTCCCCCCAGCCCCTCCCCCATAGCACTGCCTGCCCCTCCCCCCCAGCACAGCCTGCCCCCCTGCACTGCCTGCCCCTCCCCCCCAGCACCGCCTGCCCCTTCCCTGGGGCCCGACAGTGCCGCCTGCCCCTCCCCCCCTGCACTGCCTGCCCCTCCCCCATAGCACCGCCTGCCCCCCAGCACTGCCTGCCCCTCCCCTCCAGCACCGCCTGCCCCCCTGCACTGCCTGCACCTCCCCCATAGCACCGCCTGCCCCTCCCCCCCAGCACCGCCTGCCCCTCCCCCCCAGCACCGCCTGCCCCCCAGCACCGCCTGCACCTCCCCCATAGCACCGCCTGCCCCTCCCCCCCAGGCCCTTGGGGGCTCTGCAGCGTTGCTCGAACTCTCAGCCAACTCCCGGCCCAGCTCCTCGCAGACACTGCCCCCCCCCCCCCGCTGCTGCTAGGAGCCGTTCAGCCTCAGCCCCCAGCTCAAATGCCGTCCGTGCCCCCCCCCCACGCCCCCTCCAAGCGGCCCCGGGGAGCGCCCCTGCCCGCGGGGGGGGCCGGGCACTCACGGTTCGGAAGTCGCTGGCGTTGCACGTCTCGTTGACGAAGCGGCAGCTGAGCAGCATGTGGCCCAGGTCGAGCCGGTGGCCCGTGCGCCCGTAGAACTCCAGCAGGTCGAAGGGCCGGCGCTGCTCCTCGGGGCTGAGGGGCGGCATGTCCAGGGGCTCGGGCGCCAGCGGCTGGTGGGAGCTGTCCAGCAGCCCCAGCAGCTCCCCTGCCCAGTACAGGTCGTGGGCGGTGAGCTGGGAGAAGCGGGCGCGGTTGAGGTTGCAGAGGGTGATGGCCGGGAAGCGGGCGCGGGGCACCGTCTGCTCCTCCAGCTGCGTGTTGTGCGGGTACTGGAAGTAGTAGCCGACGCGCTCCGCGTAGACGTGCAGCAGCAGGCCCAGCGAGCCCAGGAAGGCCAGTGTCCACAGCAGGTGCCGGCCCGTGTAGGGCCCGTGGGCGAAGATGTGGTGGATGCCGTGGAGCGAGGAGCGGCTGGCGAACTGCTCCAGGCTGGGGGCGCAGGGCTGGGGGGCTGGGGGCGGCGGGGCGGCCGGCTCCGCGTGGTAGGAGCCGCACGGGGGGTGCACGGCCTGGCAGCTCTCCCGGTGATGGGCTGCGACCAGCCTGGGGCCGTCCTGGTGCTGAGAGGGGATCCTGCAGGGCCCCTCTGCCCACATGGCGCCGGGGGGCAGCTGAGCCGACGCTCCCGGGCACGGCCGGGGCAGCGCCGGGGCTGGGCGAAGGGCAGCGAGCGCAGCTGGGGCTGGGTGAGCCGCCGGATCCTTGTCTCTGCCCCTCTGCACGGCGCAGCCAGGGCACGGTTAGCAGCCCCCGCCCCCTGGCCCCCGGGGGCCCGCAGACGGTAAACAGGCTAAGTGCTGAGACCGCAGAGATACTTAGCGCTCCACACATCCCGGAACAGCCGAGGGCAGGTCCCACAGCCGCTGTCCCCGGGGGGCCAACCAGCCAGAGGCCTCATTGATCCTCTGCAAAGCGCCAGCAGCTCGGGGGAGCCCCAGCGGCAGGGGCGTCGGAGAGGGGAGGGGGTGCTGCCTGGCTCCCCTGTCAGCCCCCCGAGGAGCGCGCCTGGCCCCCGCGGGGTGGGAGCTGGCTGGCCCAAGGCCCGGCTCAGACAGAGGGTCCCTGGGGTGTACCTGGGGTGGGAGCCCGCCTGGGGCCCTGGCTGGGGGACGGGGCAGAGCGGGGTCATTGCTACCCCCAGCCAGGCTCTGCAGCCCGTGACCCCCGCGGGGCAGAGCACTGTGTCCTGTTGGAGTGAATGGGCCGGGCCTGAGAGAGGCTGGGGGGGGTCCCCAGGCCAGGAGGAGCCTGTCGCCCCCCCCCCCCCGCTCCACTAATTGAGCTGTCAGGCTCCCATTAACCCTTCACCTCCCAGCGTGTGGTTTACACACCCCAGCCCAGCTTTGTCATGCGCAGCCCCCTTTGGAAATCCAGGCCAGCTCGCGGCCCATCGCCCTCCCGGGGGAACGCTGGCGCCTTAGATCCAGCCTGCGTCGGCCTCGCTCCAGCTAGCGGATCCCGAGGTAGAAGTGACCCCTGGCCAGCACATCCCCTCGTGGCTGGGTGCGGCCTAGTGGGACCCGCCCCGCCCCCTCACAGCTGGGCGTGGCCTCGCGGGACCTGCCCCGCCCCCTTGTGCCTAGGCGTGGCCTAGCAGGACCTGCCCTGCCCCCTCACACCTGGGCATGGCCTAGCCGGACCTGCCCCGCCCCCTCACAGCTGGGCGTGGCCTAGCAGGACCCGCCCTGCCCCCTCACGGTTGGGCGTGGCCTCGCGGGACCTGCCCCGCCCCCTTGTGCCTAGGCATGGCCTAGCCGGACCCGCCCTGCCCCCTCATGGTTGGGCGTGGCCTAGCAGGACCCGCCCTGCCCCCTCACAGCTGGGCGTGGCCTAGCAGGACCCGCCCTGCCCCCTCATGGTTGGGCGTGGCCTAGTGGGGCCTGTCCCACCCCCTCGAGTCTGCCCCCAGGTGCAGCAAAGAGGCTACTTGAGCAATCAGGTCCCATTAACTCCTCATCTACCCGTGTGGGGTTTCTACACCCTCCCATTGGCTCTCCTGGCAATTAACCAGCTGCCCTGGGAGGGGGGCCAGAGGAGCTGTTGTGGGGGTGGTGCCCAGCCTGGCCCTGCTGTCTCTTTCTCTCCCTCTGCCCCACGTGGTGCCCCAGAGGGGAAGGTGGGTCACTGGGCCTGCAGGGGGGATGTAATGAAGTGGGGAATTTTCTTGTTTTTTCCAGGGTTAGATGCAAAGTGTGCGGGACTCAGTTTCCCTGTGTGCTGCGTGTGTAGCGAGGGGGTGACGGAGGGTTGTTGTTGCAGAGGCCCGGTGTGACCTCGCCCAGAAGTCGGGACAATGGCCTGGAGGTGGAGGGGGCAATGGGCTGAGAAGAGAGGACCAGTGACCTGACCAGCCAGAGGGGAACGAAGGAGAGAGGAGAGGCTGATAGGAGAGAGGGCCCAGGTGATCTGTTTACCTGGGACTGCAGACAATGGACAGGGGAGGAGCTGTTGGGGGAGATGATTTCGGATGATCTGCTGCAAGGAGGGGGCGGCTGGACTGGGGAGGGAGCAGGAAGAGCCCCCCTGGATGCGGGACAGACCTAGATGTACTGGGCTGGGGGAGGCCAGGCCTGAGGCCCGGAGAGTTTCCTGTGCTGGGGTCAGACGCTCAATAAACCTCCTGTGTGACGCTGGCTGAGAGTCACGGCAGGTTAGACATCGGGGGGGGGCTCTCTCCAGAGCGAGGGGACTCCCTGAGGGGGCCCACGGCAGAGAGAGACGTGCTAAGGCTCAGAGAGGTGCAGCTCCAGGAGATGGAGGCGCCTGACCCCGAGAGAGAGTGGACCCCCGAGAAGGGCTGTCTCACTGAAAGGGGCACCCCCCACAGACTGCACGGGGTCAAGAGAGAGCACGAGTCCTGGGAGTCCGTGACAGGGGACCCCTCCTCACCTGCTAGAAATGCTCTGGGAGCTCCAGGTTGCTGCCAGGCCTGGAGGTGGGTCAGCCTGGCCCTAGGTTCAGTTATGATTGGTCAGAAAACCGTTCCCAGAGAGTCGTTATCAGTGGTTCAGAGTCAGGCTGGAAGGACATAACAAGTGGGGTCCCGCAGGGATCAGTTCTGGGCCCGGCTCTGTTCATTATCTTCATCAATGATTTCGATAATGGCACAGAGAGGACACTTATAAAGTTTGTGGCTGATCCCAAGCTGGGAGGGGTTGCAAGTGCTTTGGAGGAGAGGATTAAAATTCAAACTCATCTGGACAAACTGGAGAAATGGTCTGAAGTCAATAGGATGAAATTCAATCAGGATAAATGCAAAGTCCTCCCCTCAGGAAGGAACAATCAGTTGCACACACACAGAATGGGGAATGACTGCTGTCACGGAGTCCCTGGGCGATGCTCTGGAACTGCTCCCCACAAAGCCAGTCAGGACTTTGGGGAGCCTCCTCTCCCTCGGAGCAGACTGTTTTCAGGGCAAGAAGCTCACACGGCTTCACCTCCTGGGTCTCTCCTTGGAGCATTCAGCATATGCCCCTCCGTGTGCTTCCCACAGCGAGTCCGCCCAGGCGGGGTCCTGGGGAAGCCAGAGGTCCTGCAAGCACCCCCCACTTCGCAGTCAGACGTGACTCTCAGCCAGCCAGTAAAACAGAGGTTTATTAGATGACAGGAACATGGTCTNCAGCCTCAGGCACCCCCGGCTGCCCCCCTGCGGCCTTTGTCTCCTTCCCGGGCAAACAGGGCCCCTGGTCTCCGGTCTCCAGCCCCCCCGGCTGGCTCTGGCAGGGGAGGGGCCCGGCCGTCAGTTGCCGGGATACGGGGTGTCAGCCGGTCTCTGTGCCCAGGCAGACAGTCAGCGTCACACCTGCCCTGTGGGGGTCGCTGCAACGATCACACCCCTTATCCCACCACCTAGATACTGGAGTAACACACAGGGGAAACTGAGGCACACACAGTATTCAGAGAAAACATTAAAAACTTTCCCACTTCGTCACAAGGGGTCACAGTGGATCACAAGCTAGAGACGAGTCAACAATGTAACACTGCTACAAAAAACCAAACATCATTCTGGGCTGTATCAGCAGGAGTGTTGTAAGCAAGACACGAGCAGTAATTCTCCGGCTCTGCTCCGCGCTGATTAGGCCTCAACTGGAGTATTGTGTCCAGTTCTGGGCGCCACATTTCAGGAGAGACGTGGACAAAGTGGAGAAAGTCCAGAGAAGAGCAACACAAATGATGAAAGGTCTAGAAACCATGAGCTCTGAGGGGAGATTGAAAAACTTGGGGTTGTTTAGTCTGGAGAGGAGAGACTGGGGGGACCTGAGAGTCCATAAAAGGTTGTTATGAAAAGGAGGGTGAGAAATTGTTCTCAGCCGCTGAGCACGGGCCCAGCAGCCAGGGGTTGTTGCAGCCGGGGCGGCTCAGGTTGGACATTCGGAAAATCTCCCTCACTCTCCGGGTGGTTAAGCCCAGGGTGGCCGTGGAGTCTCCGTCATCGGAGGGTTTGAGAACAGGCTGGACGAACGGCGGCCAGGCCAGGGCTGGGCGAGGGAATCCAGAGCCCTGCCTCTGCGCAGGGGCTGGGCCACGTGGCTAGCGAGGGCCCGGCCAGCCCTTCATGGCTAGGAGCCTGGGGCCTGGCAGGCCCAGCGACTGGCTTGTAGCTCTGCAGGAGCTGAGAGGAATTTCACGGCAGCCGGGAGAACTTCCCAGCCATGCTGCACCGGGCTTTGCCAATGGCGAGTGTCGGGCAACCTCAGCCGGCCCCTGCAATGCCCACGCTATGGGGCTCCCAGCCCCTCCCCTGCCTGCCCCCCTGTAGCGGGGTGGGCACCGGCTCCAGCCGGAAGGGGTTGGGAAAGCCCTGCAGAGGGCTGGGGCCACGCGGGCAGAGGCAGCAGTCTCCCCTCTAGCTGTGGGGGGAGACCGGCCTGGCGGCGGGAAGGGTGAGAGGTACCTGGGAGTGAGGCAGGGCTGGGGAAAGCCAGAGGAGCAGGGGAGCTCCAGGCTGGTGACTCCCCAGGCTGCAGGGCCTGGTTTCAGGCCCATAGAGGTACTGGGGGTGGAAGAAGGCAGCAGGTCAAACCCCCGTTGCCAGTGGTGAGTGGCTGACACTGCAGTCTGCCCCAGGGCACAGGGGCTAGTTGGTGACTGGCAGTAGCCGTACACTGAGGCAAGGTGGGGATAGGGGGTGGGGGGTTCCCCTGGGCGGGGAGACCCCGAGACTGAGGGGTTACTGCCAGAGGGGCAGCACCCCAGAAAAAGGGGCACCGGGGTCCTGGGGGGGACACGGGGGCCAGCGGTAAGGCGGATCACCGGCCTGCAGAGGGCGCTCTGGAAGCCGGGCGAGCTAATTCCTGACAGAGACCAGCAGGAGGCGCCGCAGGGATGAGTCCACTCGCTTACACCCCCCTATTTCTGGGGGTGCCTTTTGGGCCAGGTGCTATGACCGGGAAAAACTCAGGGCCACGGCCCCAGCCCCCACCAGAGCCCGTTCCCTGACGTTCGGACCCAGCTACCCATTCTGCCGTTATTCTGAGTGCCCCCAGGGCCTGCCCCCACCCACCAGGCCCAGCACCCCACCCCTGTGCCCCAGACACCCCCCGCCCCCCACCAGGCCCCAGCACCCCACCCCCGTGCCCCAGACACCCCCCGCCCCCCACCAGGCCCCAGCACCCCACCCCCGTGCCCC
>QXTE01000642.1:71783-86992 GCA_003942145.1 Platysternon megacephalum | reverse complement strand
CCCCACTCCCCTCCCGGCCCCACTTCCACCCCCCCCCAGCCCCCACACCCTCCCTGTCCGGCCCCACTCCCCGGCCCTCTCGCCCACCGTGTCCGGTCCCCCTCACCCCTTTGCCCCCACTCCCCCCACACCATGCCCCATTGACTCTGGCTGGCCCCTCGCTCTGGGGACTGACCTCCCCGTGCCAGGCTCCATTGCCTCCATAGGGGCCCACAAATATGTTTGGCGCCGGGCTCACAAAAGGTTAATCCGGCCCTGACATAGTCATAACTGATCTGGAGAAAGGGGTAAGCAGTGAGGAGGCAAAGTTTGCAGATGATACAAAACTACTCAAGCTAGTGAAGCCCAAAGCAGCCTGCGAAGAGCTACAAAGGGATCTCTCAAAACTGGGCGACTGTGCAGCAAAATGGCCGATGAAATTCAGGGCAGGTTTACGCGTCAAAGGCTGCAGCTCTCGTGCTGTCAGGAAGCCGCTCTCCCCCCGGCAGCGCTGCCACGCGGGGGTTAGGTCGGTGTAACGACATCGTCCCACCGCAGTGACGGAGTTATAGCAGCGCAAGGCCGTGGCGCAGACTAGACCGAAGTGTTGATAAACACAAAGTGATGCACATTGGAAAACATCATCCCAGCTACACAGACCATATGATGGGGTGTAAATTAGCTGGTACCACCCAAGAGAGATGTTGGGGTCAGCGTGGGTAGTTCCCTGAAAACATTCGCTCAATGGGCAGCAGCAGCCGAGGAAGCGACCAGACGCTGGGAACCCTTAGGAAAGGGACAGACAATAAGACAGGAAATATCCTCGTGCCGCTATTGCATGCTGGGTAGCGTCCCAGGATGTTAGAGAGACACGGTGGGGGAGGGAATCGCTTTTATTAGACCCTCTTCTCTGGGGGGAGCGACACGCTTTGGAGCCACACAGAGCTCTTCTTCGGGTCTGGGAAAGGGCTGGTCCACACTAGGGGTGGGGATTGAAATAAGATACGCGACCAGCTATGAGAATAGCGTAGCTGAAGTCGAAGTATCCTATTTCGAATTACCCGCGCTTACCTCGCGTCCTCGCAGCGCGGGATCGACGTCCGCGGCTCCCCCGTCGACTCCGCGAACTCCGCTCGCCCTGCTGGAGTTACGGAGTCGATGTGAGCACGTTCGGGGATCGATGTATCGCGTCCAGACGAGACGCGATACATCGATCCCCACTATATCGATTTCTACCCGCCGCTCCGGGCGGGTAGTGTGGACCTAGCCAAAGGTCCTGGAGCATCACAGCTAAAGGCCGGGTGGAACAGCTTTAGCAGGTGTTCGAAGGGACCATGCCGGGCCCGTTTACACCCTGCAGCCATAGGGCAAGAGGGGTTAGTGGGTGACAGATTGTTGTAAGAAGCCATAAATCCAGTGTCTCTGGTCAGTCTGTGATTTTTAGTGTCTAGCAGAGTGAGGAATTTAAGCTCCAAGGCTTGTCTTTGGAAAGTGTTTCCTCTGAGGCTGAGGAGGGCGAGGTCAGACATGGAGCGATCACTTTGTGAGAAGTGCTCACCCAGAGGTAACAGGGTGTTTTTGTCTTTTATCATTTTCTTGTGACTTTACATTGCGCCTCTTCAGATAACCTTGCAGTGGGTCTGCCCACGTGTGACTCTGTTTTCATGAAACTTTGTATCAAAGCCTCATGTAGAAACTTTGCATTGAACCTGGTATAATGTTATAGCCCCTAAGGATAGAATAAGATAGAAGAAAAATGTCTTTTTGCTAGGAGTAGAACAAGATCTCCCCCCCCCTTAATCAATTGCCCTGTTGAATGAACGAGGTGTGAATGAGGAAGGCAGGGAAGGCAGCACCTCCAGACAGCTGCAACCCTTGGAGAGGGGATGGAGCCAGATCCAAGGACAATAAAACTTGTCAAGTGGGCTCACTGAAGAAGCTTATTGACAGATTGACAGATTTGGGGGGTTAGAAGCCAGCACCTTCTTTTGGAAACACCCTTTGAACAGCATTGGGACAACACCCAGAAGGAAGCAGCACAAAGGAACAACGGACACAGACACAGATTTTGAAGCTGGTACAGATTTGCACGAGAGGGAAGCTGCGATAAATGTGAGGTGTCTTGCAGAGGACCCAGGGTCTCGTCTTGTCAACATGGGACATCGATCCCCCCCTCCCCCATCTAACTCACCTGGCCAGTGCAGTTACGGGGAGCAACTATTTGGTAAATACAACAAGACGGAGTGTGTGTGTGTGTGTGTGTGAGAGTGTAAGTGTAATAGATCATATGCATACGATACAGTGTTAATGAATACATGTGTTACTAATAAATGTGGTGTTTTGCCTTATGCCCCCTGAACAGATCCTGGGCAGCACTTTAAGTACAACAGCCCCGGAGCTGCTGCGGCGGGGGGAGGGGTGCCCGTCCCGTGGCCCCGGCCCCGGACCTGCTGCGGCGGGGGGAGGGGTGCCTGTCCCGTGGCCCCAGCCCCAGACCTGCTGCAGCGGTGGGAGGGGTGCCTGTCCCGTGGCCCCGGCCCCGGAGCTGCTGCGGCGGGGGGCGATGTCTCTCCCCAACCAGCCTGGGGGGAGTCCTCTCTCCCCCCGTAGCCCTGGGGCAGCCTGCACCCCAAATCCCTCGTTCCCAGAGCCTGCACCCCCAGCCAGAGCCCTCAGCCCCCTGCACCCCAACCCTCTGCCCCAGCCCTGAGCCCCCTTCCACCCCCTGAACCCCTCGGCCCCACCCCCGCCGCACATCACCTCCATATTGGTGCACATACCAAAGTTAATTCGCAGATGCGTGGGGAAAATTAGAGGTCCGCTGGACATGGCAGATAGTCAGCTGAACACGAGCTGGGAGCGCAACGCTGGGGCCAAGAGGGTTAATGTGATCCTGGGATGCATTAACAGGGGAATCTTGGAGGAGGCGCAGGGAGGTTATTTTACCTCTGTGTTTGGCATCCGGTGCCCAGTTCTGGTGCCCACAGTTCAAGGAGGATGTTGATAAATTGGGGAGGGGGCAGAGAAGAGCCCCAAGAAGGATTAAAGGATTGGAAAACCTGCCTTAGAGCGACAGACCCACGAGCTCCATCTATGGAGCTTAACAAAGCGAAGGCTCTGGGGTGACATGATCCCCGTTTCTAAGTACCTACGTGGGGAACGAATATTTGCTAACGGGCTCCTCAGTCTAGCAGCCCCCCGGGACACGAGGGGGATCAAATTAACAATGATTCAAAAGCAGCTCAGATACCAACTGACAGTTCGAATCGCCGCCAGGCTCTGAGCGATGGAAACGGCAGGAACATCCTGCTGACGGAGCCGAGCAGCCGCCATGGGAAACCAGCGGGCTGGGATGATGGCTCCGTGATCGCTACGGGAATCTGTTAATGAACTTTCCCAGTCAATGACAATGATTTTTGGAAAGACACGAGGGTCTGGGCAAGCTGTGGTGGGATGGCGGGGCGGGGCCGCGGTACCACACTTCAGAGAAGGAAGGAAAGGTGATCCTGGCAGTCACCGCCTCTAAATACCACTTCCAGCCCCAGGCCAATGAGCAAAATGCTTCTGTAGCCCTAGAGGGCAACGAAACAGAGCAAGTCCCGTGCCTTGGGGCTCAGACAGGGCCAATCTCGCCGTCCGGCTCCAGGGCTTGGTGCGGATTCACGAGCTCACTGAGCCGCTGCAGAGGCGACAGGAGGTGCAATATATCCGGGGTTATTAAAGCATTTGATTTAGTGTCTCGCAGAATGAATTCCAGCTGGCGTGGCTGGGGCTGGCTGAGGGGAAGAGCCAGATATCAAACTGGCGAGAGGCATCTGGGCCGGAGTCACATCCAGCCTCGTTCAACATCTTCATCGCTGCTTGGGGGGGACGCAGCTCGTTACTAGGTCCCAGACACGGGGCAGTGGAGACACCTGGAAGGCAGCAGCTGGGCCCTGGGGGTGAGAGGGGTCGGCAAATCAGACAGGGCGGTTACGCCATGTGCCCTGGTGCGGCCGGCTCAGCTGTGGGGTGATGCTGACCTTGCTCGCGGCAGCGTCTCGTCTGTGCTAGAGCCCGGCATGGAGCTGTCCTGTGGTGCCGTCAGGGGGCGCTGGCTCCGGCGCGAGAGGCTGGCTGCCTGCTGGCCCCGAGGTTTCTGTCCTGCCCGGGAGGCTCGGCCCTGCGGCGAAGCCTGTGAACCGCGCTGCGGGGTCCATGCTGCGGGGGGCGCTTGGACCTGCCAGGGCTTCCCGCCCCCTGACACTCTGGGCACAGCCAGGGCTCGGCGCCGGCGGCTCGGCCGGACGTGCCAGGGCAGCCCTGGGAATCGCGAGCCGTTACCACCTCCTCTGTGAGCCCTGGAGACAAACTTCCACTGTCGGTGGCTGTGTGAGTGTGAGCGTGCACCGAGTGTGCAACAGCCCCCATTGGGCCCTGGCCATGCTGAGCAGCCCCTGAGCCCAGGAAGGGTCCCGCTGACGGCCATCGGGGGAGGAGGGGAGCCGATCCGGCCCCTCAGCAGCCACTGGTCAGAGGGAACCCCGTGTAATTCTGACACGTCTGCACCGTCCTGGCACCACGGGCGAGCATGCGGCATCCAGGGTCCTTTGCACGGTTTCCTGCACTGATTGCAGGTGGCTCGCTTGGGGCCATGGGGACCGTGGCAGCCTTTGTGCCTGAGCAGAACCGGACATCTGGGGCCTGTTCTCACACGCGCCGTGCCCAGGGGCACTGGGGGCTGCTGTGCATTTCTGACCTCGGGCCGGGAATATTACGACACAGCGGCCTTGGGACAGAATCCCACCGGGGCAGCAAAATGTTCCAATCAGCCTGTCCGCAGGGAGGGTGTGTCGAAGTGGGAATGTTCTTGATGTCTTCACTGAATACTGTGTGTGCCTCAGTTTCCCTTATGTGCTACTCCAGTATCTCGGTGGTGGGACAGGGGGTGTGATCATTGCAGAGACCCCTGGGGCAGGTGTGATGCCGACTGGCTGCCTGGGCACAGACAATGGCCGACGCCCTGTATCCCGGCAACTGACGGCCGGGCCCCTCCTCTGCCAGAGCCAGCCGGGGGGGCTGGAGACCAGAGGCCCTGTTTGCCCGGGAAGGAGACAAAGCCAAGGGGGGGGAAGCTGCGGGTGACTGAGACTGGGCTGCTGGAAGCGAGTCAGTCGCCTGGCTTGGGACCCGGGGGGGGGCACTCTGGGTCCCCCCCAGATGGACTTTGCTTCATGTCCTTGATTTCTGTGCTCACAAGCTCTGTCCTACGCCATGTTCCCAACAACTAAGAACCCGTCTTGCCCTGGTGCGAGTGCCCCTGAGGGGAGACGCTGCCCCGTGTCCTGCCTGGCTTCACTCCGAGTGGTGCCAGAGCCCCCAGCCTGGGATGCCTGGGGCTTTCCTGCTGCCCATCCACTTAGTCTTAGCCCACAATCTAGAACAACCCCCCCATCTAGAATCCCCCCCCCCCAAAGGTCTGAGGCCTTTTTCTTTAGTAGCAGCAGCAGCCGTGAGCTAGGAAGCCGAGTCCCATCCTCACATTCCCTCTAAAGGGCAGGGAACAGCGCAATACGGGCTGTTAAAAGGTGCTTCTGTCCTGATAGTGCCCACCCCCACTAGCCAAACGCAGCTTACGAGGGTTACAGAAAACGTTGATGATTGTGTCTGGCAAGGAACCACTTAGCACCAGTGTGATGTGAAATCTCTACTGGCAGCGCCGGCTCCAGGGTTTTTGCCGCCCCAGGCAGCCAAAAAAACCCACAAAAAAAGCCGCGATTGCGATCTGCGGCGGCAATTCGGCGGGAGGTCCTTTGCTCCGAGCGGGAGTGAGGGACCCTCCGCCGAATTGCCGCCGAATACCTGGACGTGCCGCCCCTCTCCCGAGTGGCCGCCCCAAGCACCTGCTTGTTCAGCTGGTGCCTGGAGCCGGCCCTGTCTACTGGGATTGTTCTGCCATTACCATCCCCACTTCGCTGGTGTGTGTCTGGGGGGCCCGGGCTGGTTCTTTGATTGTTTCTGGCTGTGGCGTAACTAATTCTGCAAGATGTAAATCAGCTAAGGTGGTGGGGAGTGATTGGGTGAAGAATTGTCATGTAATGGGCTAGGAGGGGTGAAAAATACTGGGGGCGGGGGCGGGTAGGACTTCAGTTTACTTGCTTATGGTACAGCTCAGCAGGACCCACGTTTCACTCTGTAACCTGGGCTCCAAAAGGAAGTTCTTGGGAACCGGTTCCAGGACACAGCCGAGATCAGAGCTACCTGCCAATGACACCGCGCAGAAACTGGGGCCCCGGACGCCCGGATCCTGACGGGCAGCAGGAAAAGTTCCTCTGCCTTACTGAGAGCGGTGAGCACTCAGCGTGTGTCTGTTCTCCTGACTGTTAATCACTCGAGGTTAAGGATTTACTGTGTAAGGCTCCTTCACTGGGAAAAGGCCCCACAAACTCACAGAGAATTACACCCTGAGCCGTAGGAACTGGGGGTGGGGGGATCCCAGGGGTGCAACCTGGGACTGTGGGACCGCTGGGCCCCCTTAACTCTCCAGCCTGGGCTGTCTCCCACAAGGCTTTGCTAGTGGCAAGCAGCAGCAAACCCCTCCAGGTGCTGTGATCACTCAGCCACCAGCATGTGGAGCCCCCCACCCAGCTCTATTGCATGAATGCTCCCAGAGCCACTCATGAATCACACAGAGAAAGGCACCAGCCAAATCCCCCCAGCTCCCCAGCCTTGCACCCCAGAGCTGCACCGTGCCTGACCAGTGTAAGTTCATTACCCAGTCGCCCCTCCCGCCGTATGCAGAGGACACGCACCAGCCTTGGTAACCTGATCTGAGATTTCCTGAGCTCTGCAACTGAAACACACTGTTTTAGGTAAAGTATAAAACAGGTTTATTAACTACAGAAAAGTAGCTTTTAAGTGATTATAAGTGATAGGCACAAAAAGTCAGAGAAAGTTACCAAAGAAAATAAAAGATAAGCACCCAGTCTAAATCTTAACCCTGATTACACTAGGCAGTATTTCGATCAAGCAGTTTTCTCACCCCACGTTCTTAATACGGGTTTCTCCCTTAAACCTGGGACTAGTCTCCTTAGTTTAAGTCTTTGTCTTTCCAGCATTCTGTATCGATGCTGCCTTTGGCGGGACACTTCTGAGAGCGTCAATTCAGGACAAATTGCTCAGAGCAGGGCAGTCACAGCCCCAGGCTGCGGTTTTTCCACCTCTAAGGCACCAAACCAGCCAGACTAAGAGGACTTCGGTCTCACCCCACTGGCTAACCACAAGTCACACAAGCAATTCCCTCAGACACTCCAGTTTCCCAGGATCACCACCAGTGCCACTCGTTATGGGGACGAATGGTTATTGTCACGGAGCGTGGGGGAGTCAGGGCCCGGCACCCCCTTCTCCCTGCGATTCACCATGACTCTCAGCCAGCCAGTAAAACAGAAGGTTTATTGAGACAACAGGAACACAGTCCAAAACAGGTCTTGCCGGTACAGACAACAGGGCCCCCTTTAGTTAGGCCCATCTGAGGGCCCCAGGGAGGCCACAGCCCCGCTGGGAAGCCCAAGCCCCGTCGGGCCACCCCTCTCCATTTCCAGCCAGCTTCCAAAACTGAAAACTCCTTCCAGGCGTCTCCTGTCTCCCTTCCCCCACGGCTCCTCCCCCAGCCTTTGTCCTGTGTCCAGGTTCCCAGTCAAAGGTGTTACCTGGTCTCCAACCCCCCTCCTGGGTTCTCATGTTACATGCTCAGGTATCTCCCTTCCCCCATGCAGACAGTCCCAGCCCAGCTCCCCTGCAACCTTCCCCCTCAGTATTCAAAGAACACAACAAAACATTCCCATTTCGTCACAGCAGGGGGGACACACCAGGGCTCAGGACGGAGGGAACTTGCAGCAGCTGCGGTCTCAGCAAGCTGATCTAATTAACAAGGCCGTGTACTTAAAGGGGAAATGCGCATATCTCCCTCCATTCCTGCTGCCTTGCAGAGTGAGACAGTTAACCCTTGAGGGCTCAGCCAATTGCTAGTTCATCATTTATCAGTAAGGGAAATATCCCACCCTCTGACTCCTCCACCTCAACCAAGCTTCACAATCATCATCACTGTGTACCAGTATTAAATTGTCTGTTTAAAATTTATACTGTGTGTGTGTGTGTGTGTGTGTGTGTGTGTGTGTGTAATATAGTCTTTTGTCTGGTGAAAAAAATGTCCCTGGAACCTAACCCCCCCCCCCCCCATTTACATTCATTCTTATGGGGAAATTGGATTCGCTTAACATTGTTTCGCTTAAAGTCGCATTTTTCAGGAACAGAACTACAACATTAAGTGAGGAGTTACTGTACCTTAGGGTGACCAGACAGCAAGTGTGAACAATCGGGACAGGGGGTGGGGGGGGAATAGGAGCCTATATAAGAAAAAGACCCAAAAATCAGGACTGTCCCTATAAAATCAGGACATCTGGTCACCCTAGAGTTCATCCCCAGCTGGGATGGGTCCTTCAGTCTTTTGTTCAGAGCTTCAGTTTGTAGCAAAGTCCCTCCAGAGGTAAGAAGCAGGATTGAAGACAAGATGGAGGAGCTGCAGCTGCCTTTTATAGTCTCTTGTCATGTGGCCTCTGCTTCCTTTGTCCCAAGGACAAGCTGCCCAGCACATGGCCTGGAAAAACCTCAGAGTTCTGTCCATGGGCATGTCCCTGCCTTGCTGAGTCACAAGGTGTATTTGCTTCTCTCAATGGGTCAGTTGTAGCTGATGGTCCTTAATGGGCCATCAAGCAGGCTAGGCAGAGCTGATACCACATTGTCTGGGGTGTCACCCAGAAGCAGAGCATGAGTTTGAAATACAGACAGTCTAGAGCCAATACTTATAACTTTAAATACAAAAATGATCCATGCACCCAGACAGCATCATCATAACCAGCAAAGCATAACCTTGTCATAGACACCTCACTCGACAACCTTTATACAAGATTTGGTGCCACTACAGGACCTTGGTTGCAACAATGATCTATACGGTCCCAGTTCATGTCAATAACGTCACACGTTCTTGTTGCTGGGGGGAAGAAAGGCCAAGGCATGATGCCACTGGGTATCATGAAGGGTTTCTACAGGTAGGTTAGCAACAAAAAGAAGGTTAGGGAAAGTGTGGGCCCCTTACTGAATGGGGGAGGCAACCTAGTGACAGAGGATGTGGAAAAAGCTGAAGTATTCAATGCTTTTTTTTGCCTCAGTCTTCACAAACAAGGTCAGCTCCCAGACTGCTGCACTGGGCAGCACAGTATGGGGAGAAGGTGACCAGCCCTCTGTGGAGAAAGAAGTGGTTCGGGACTATTTAGATCGGCAATCGGGGGAAGTCCTGGACGATCGGAAAAAGGCAAATATAGTGCCCATATTTGAAATGAGGAAGAAGGAGAACCCGGGGAACTACAGACCGGTCAGCCTCGCCTCAATCCCTGGAAAAATCATGGAGCAGGTCCTCAAGTAATCCATTTTGAAGCACTTGGAGGAGAGGAAGGTGATCAGGAACAGTCAGCATGGATTCACCAAGGGCAAGTCATGCCTGACCAACCTGACTGCCTTCTATGATGAGATAACTGGCTCTGTGGATATGGGGAAAGCGGTGGACGTGATATACCTTGACTTTAGCAAAGCTTTTGATACGGTCTCCCACAGTATTCTTGCCGGCAAGTTAAAGAAGTATGGGCTGGATGAATGGACTATAAGGTGGATGGAAAGCTGGCTAGATCGTCGTGCTCAACGGGTAGTGATCAACGGCTCCATGTCTAGTTGGCAGCCGGTATCAAGCGGGGTGCCCCAAGGGTTGGTCCTGGGGCCGGTTTTGTTCAACATCTTCATTAATGATCTGGAGGATGGCGTGGACTGCACTCTCAGCAAGTTTGCAGATGACACTAAACTGGGAGGAGTGGTAGATACGCTGGAGGGTAGGGATAGGATACAGAGGGACCTACACAAATTAGAGGATTGGGCCAAAAGAAATCNAAAAAAAGCCGCGATCGCGATCGCGATCTGCGGCGGCAATTCGGCGGGAGGTCCTTTGCTCCGAGCGGGAGTGAGGGACCCTCCGCCGAATTGCCGCCGAATCGCTGGACGTGCCGCCCCTCTCCCGAGGGGCCGCCCCAAGCACCTGCTTGGTCAGCTGGTGCCTGGAGCCGGCCCTGGATCCCAGGGGTGCAACCTGGGACTGTGGGACCGCTGGGCCCCCTTAACTCTCCAGCCTGGGCTGTCTCCCACAAGGCTTTGCTAGTGGCAAGCAGCAGCAAACCCCTCCAGGTGCTGTGATCACTCAGCCACCAGCATGTGGAGCCCCCCACCCAGCTCTATTGCATGAATGCTCCCAGAGCCACTCATGAATCACACAGAGAAAGGCACCAGCCAAATCCCCCCAGCTCCCCAGCCTTGCACCCCAGAGCTGCACCGTGCCTGACCAGTGTAAGTTCATTACCCAGTCGCCCCTCCCGCCGTATGCAGAGGACACGCACCAGCCTTGGTAACCTGATCTGAGATTTCCTGAGCTCTGCAACTGAAACACACTGTTTTAGGTAAAGTATAAAACAGGTTTATTAACTACAGAAAAGTAGCTTTTAAGTGATTATAAGTGATAGGCACAAAAAGTCAGAGAAAGTTACCAAAGAAAATAAAAGATAAGCACCCAGTCTAAATCTTAACCCTGATTACACTAGGCAGTATTTCGATCAAGCAGTTTTCTCACCCCACGTTCTTAATACGGGTTTCTCCCTTAAACCTGGGACTAGTCTCCTTAGTTTAAGTCTTTGTCTTTCCAGCATTCTGTATCGATGCTGCCTTTGGCGGGACACTTCTGAGAGCGTCAATTCAGGACAAATTGCTCAGAGCAGGGCAGTCACAGCCCCAGGCTGCGGTTTTTCCACCTCTAAGGCACCAAACCAGCCAGACTAAGAGGACTTCGGTCTCACCCCACTGGCTAACCACAAGTCACACAAGCAATTCCCTCAGACACTCCAGTTTCCCAGGATCACCACCAGTGCCACTCGTTATGGGGACGAATGGTTATTGTCACGGAGCGTGGGGGAGTCAGGGCCCGGCACCCCCTTCTCCCTGCGATTCACCATGACTCTCAGCCAGCCAGTAAAACAGAAGGTTTATTGAGACAACAGGAACACAGTCCAAAACAGGTCTTGCCGGTACAGACAACAGGGCCCCCTTTAGTTAGGCCCATCTGAGGGCCCCAGGGAGGCCACAGCCCCGCTGGGAAGCCCAAGCCCCGTCGGGCCACCCCTCTCCATTTCCAGCCAGCTTCCAAAACTGAAAACTCCTTCCAGGCGTCTCCTGTCTCCCTTCCCCCACGGCTCCTCCCCCAGCCTTTGTCCTGTGTCCAGGTTCCCAGTCAAAGGTGTTACCTGGTCTCCAACCCCCCTCCTGGGTTCTCATGTTACATGCTCAGGTATCTCCCTTCCCCCATGCAGACAGTCCCAGCCCAGCTCCCCTGCAACCTTCCCCCTCAGTATTCAAAGAACACAACAAAACATTCCCATTTCGTCACAGCAGGGGGGACACACCAGGGCTCAGGACGGAGGGAACTTGCAGCAGCTGCGGTCTCAGCAAGCTGATCTAATTAACAAGGCCGTGTACTTAAAGGGGAAATGCGCATATCTCCCTCCATTCCTGCTGCCTTGCAGAGTGAGACAGTTAACCCTTGAGGGCTCAGCCAATTGCTAGTTCATCATTTATCAGTAAGGGAAATATCCCACCCTCTGACTCCTCCACCTCAACCAAGCTTCACAATCATCATCACTGTGTACCAGTATTAAATTGTCTGTTTAAAATTTATACTGTGTGTGTGTGTGTGTGTGTGTGTGTGTGTGTGTGTAATATAGTCTTTTGTCTGGTGAAAAAAATGTCCCTGGAACCTAACCCCCCCCCCCCCCATTTACATTCATTCTTATGGGGAAATTGGATTCGCTTAACATTGTTTCGCTTAAAGTCGCATTTTTCAGGAACAGAACTACAACATTAAGTGAGGAGTTACTGTACCTTAGGGTGACCAGACAGCAAGTGTGAACAATCGGGACAGGGGGTGGGGGGGGAATAGGAGCCTATATAAGAAAAAGACCCAAAAATCAGGACTGTCCCTATAAAATCAGGACATCTGGTCACCCTAGAGTTCATCCCCAGCTGGGATGGGTCCTTCAGTCTTTTGTTCAGAGCTTCAGTTTGTAGCAAAGTCCCTCCAGAGGTAAGAAGCAGGATTGAAGACAAGATGGAGGAGCTGCAGCTGCCTTTTATAGTCTCTTGTCATGTGGCCTCTGCTTCCTTTGTCCCAAGGACAAGCTGCCCAGCACATGGCCTGGAAAAACCTCAGAGTTCTGTCCATGGGCATGTCCCTGCCTTGCTGAGTCACAAGGTGTATTTGCTTCTCTCAATGGGTCAGTTGTAGCTGATGGTCCTTAATGGGCCATCAAGCAGGCTAGGCAGAGCTGATACCACATTGTCTGGGGTGTCACCCAGAAGCAGAGCATGAGTTTGAAATACAGACAGTCTAGAGCCAATACTTATAACTTTAAATACAAAAATGATCCATGCACCCAGACAGCATCATCATAACCAGCAAAGCATAACCTTGTCATAGACACCTCACTCGACAACCTTTATACAAGATTTGGTGCCACTACAGGACCTTGGTTGCAACAATGATCTATACGGTCCCAGTTCATGTCAATAACGTCACACGTTCTTGTTGCTGGGGGGAAGAAAGGCCAAGGCATGATGCCACTGGGTATCATGAAGGGTTTCTACAGGTAGGTTAGCAACAAAAAGAAGGTTAGGGAAAGTGTGGGCCCCTTACTGAATGGGGGAGGCAACCTAGTGACAGAGGATGTGGAAAAAGCTGAAGTATTCAATGCTTTTTTTTGCCTCAGTCTTCACAAACAAGGTCAGCTCCCAGACTGCTGCACTGGGCAGCACAGTATGGGGAGAAGGTGACCAGCCCTCTGTGGAGAAAGAAGTGGTTCGGGACTATTTAGATCGGCAATCGGGGGAAGTCCTGGACGATCGGAAAAAGGCAAATATAGTGCCCATATTTGAAATGAGGAAGAAGGAGAACCCGGGGAACTACAGACGGGTCAGCCTCGNCTCTGTGGAGAAAGAAGTGGTTCGGGACTATTTAGATCGGCAATCGGGGGAAGTCCTGGACGATCGGAAAAAGGCAAATATAGTGCCCATATTTGAAATGAGGAAGAAGGAGAACCCGGGGAACTACAGACCGGTCAGCCTCGCCTCAATCCCTGGAAAAATCATGGAGCAGGTCCTCAAGTAATCCATTTTGAAGCACTTGGAGGAGAGGAAGGTGATCAGGAACAGTCAGCATGGATTCACCAAGGGCAAGTCATGCCTGACCAACCTGACTGCCTTCTATGATGAGATAACTGGCTCTGTGGATATGGGGAAAGCGGTGGACGTGATATACCTTGACTTTAGCAAAGCTTTTGATACGGTCTCCCACAGTATTCTTGCCGGCAAGTTAAAGAAGTATGGGCTGGATGAATGGACTATAAGGTGGATAGAAAGCTGGCTAGATCGTCGTGCTCAACGGGTAGTGATCAATGGCTCCATGTCTAGTTGGCAGCCGGTATCAAGCGGAGTGCCCCAAGGGTTGGTCCTGGTGCCGGTTTTGTTCAACATCTTCATTAATGATCTGGAGGAGGGCNGGCTAGATCGTCGTGCTCAACGGGTAGTGATCAACGGCTCCATGTCTAGTTGGCAGCCGGTATCAAGCGGAGTGCCCCAAGGGTTGGTCCTGGTGCCGGTTTTGTTCAACATCTTCATTAATGATCTGGAGGAGGGCGTGGACTGCACCCTCAGCAAGTTCACAGATGACACTAAACTGGGAGGAGTGGTAGATACGCTGGAGGGTAGGGATAGGATACAGAGGGACCTAGACAAATTAGAGGACTGGGCCAAAAGAAACCTGATGAGGTTCAACAAGGACAAGTGCAGAGTCCTGCACTTAGGACAGAAGAATCCCATGCACTGCTACAGGCTGGGGACCGACTGGCTAAGCGGCAGTTCTGCAGAAAAGGACCTAGGGGTTACGGTGGACGAGAAGCTGGATAGGAGTCAGCAGTGTGCCCTCGTTGCCAAGAAGGCTAACGGCATATTGGGCTGCATTAGTAGGAGTGTTGCCAGCAGATCGAGGGAAGTGATTATTCCCCTCTATTCGACACTGGCCACATCTGGGGTACTGCATCCAGTTTTGGGCCCCCCACTACAGAAGGGATGTGGACAACTTGGAGAGAGTCCAGCGGAGGCAACGAAAATGATTAGGGGGCTGGGGCACATGAGTTATGAGGAGAGGCTGAGGGAACTGGGGTTAGTCAGTCTGCAGAAGAGAAGAATGAGGGGGGATTTGATAGCAGCCTTCAACTACCTGAAAGGGGTTCCAAAGAGGATGGAGCTCGGCTGTTCTCAGTGGTGGCAGATGACAGAACAAGGAGCAATGGTCTCAAGCTGCAACAAAATGGCAGATGAAATTCAATGTTGATAAATGCAAAGTAATGCACATTGGAAAACATCATCCCAACTGTACATATACAATGATGGGGTCTAAATTAGCTGTTACCACTCAAGAGAGAGATCTTGGAGTCATTGTGGATAGTTCTCTGAAAACATCCACTCAATGTGCTTTGGCAGTCAAACAAGTGAACAGAATGCTGGGAATAATTAAGAAAGGGAGAGATAATAGGACAGAAAATATCATGTTGCCTCTATATAAATCCATGGTACGCCCACACCCTGAATACTGCATGCAGATGTGGTGGCCCCATCTCAAAAAAGATATATTGGACTTGGAAAAGGTTCAGAAAAGGGCAACAAAAATGATTAGGGGTGTGGAACGGCTGCCATATGAGGAGAGATTAGTAAGACTGGGACTTTTCAGCTTGGAAAAGAGACAGTTAAGGGGAGATATGATTGAGGTCTATACAATCATGACTGGTGTGAAGAAAGTAGATAAGGAAGTGTTGTTTACTATGTTGTACTTAAAGTGCTGCCCAGGATCTGTTCAGGGGGAATAAGGCAAAACGCCACATTTATTAGTAACAGGTGTATTCATTAACACTGTATCATATGTGTGACGAAGTGGGAATGTTTTGTGGTGTTATGTGAATACTGAGGGGGAAGGCTGCAGGGGGGCTGAGCTGGGACTGTCTGCATGGGGGAAGGGAGGTAGCTGAGCATGTAACATGAGAACCCAGGAGGGG
>QXTE01000642.1:26723-55675 GCA_003942145.1 Platysternon megacephalum | reverse complement strand
AGCTCCTGGGCCCAGGGGTAAGGCCCTAACCAGCGGGCGCTTTTGAACAGACGGGAACATCTGTGTATTTACTTGGGATCGTTACGATTGTTTGTGTCGCGTTTTCTCTGGAGTCTGGACCTTCACAATACCTTGACCGAGACATTTGGACCTTGAGAAAAACGAATTGAGTACCCCTGGTGCCCCCTCCCCGCCGCCTGCTCCCTCCCCGAGACACGACTGGGGCGGGGGGGTGGGGGGGGGCTGTGGAGGCGCATGGGGGGGTGGCTGGAGCTGGCACAAAGCCGGAGGGGTGTTTGCACTGGGGGGGGGGGCATCTCCCCAGCGCCATGCGGCTCCACTTAGCGAGGATGCAGCCCGGAGCCCCTGGGGCCGCGATTGGATTTTCTTGGCCGTGCCGAGCCGATCGATCCAGCCGTAATTAAAGTCGCTCCAAACTCTGACTCAGATTCAACCTTGTGGGGAAGGAACCGTGGGAGATTCTCTGTGAAACACCCTCTGCTTCCCGTCGCCCGCCTGCCCACTGCAGGGGCGGCTGTGCCCACCAGGGCTGCCCGGGGGGCCGGGGGCCTGCAGCGCTGTGCGCTGGGGGTGTGGGGCAGCCCAGGGCGCGGTAGGTGCTGGCTGTGCCGGAGGGGCTCTGTGCCCACGGGAAGGGGGCTGGGTGGGGATCTCCAGGCCCGGTGAGTTGCTCTGGGTGCTTGCACCAGGCCCCCCAACACGTGATCTCACACACGCACCCCACAGCCTGGCAAGGAGCCGGCCCTGCTCCCATCCCCTGGCAGGACCCCGCCTGTGCCCGGCCTCCCGCATGTCTGCTGGGTGCACCAACAAGCAGACGAGGCCGGGGGGGTCTCTGGGGCCATGGGGGGGTCTCCCCTTTCCCAGAGTCTGGGGGTTCTGGGGGTGTCTGCAGGGGTCGGGGGGGGCAGCCCCATCTCCGCTCTCATTGAGGCAGGGAGAGGGCGCCACCTGCAGGACGGCCAGGGAGCCTCAGCAGCAACCGGAGCTGTGGGATCTGCCTGCCCCATCCCACCCAGAGCATTGCCCGGCCTCTGCAGGCCCAGCAGTGGGGCTCTGTGCGGGGAGGGCCGGGGGCCCAGCAGTGGGGCTCTGTGGGGGGCAGGCTGGGGGCCCGGCAGAGGGGCTTTGTGGGGGGAGGGGGCTGCCGGGGGCCCAGCAGTGGGGCTCTGTGGGGGGCAGGCTGGGGGCCCGGCAGAGGGGCTTTGGGGGGGGGGGGGGGCCCGGCGGGGGGGCTCTTAGGGGGGCCGGGGGCGGCCCCGGCCCGGCCGGCGGGGGCCGGGGCGCGCGGGGGGGGCCGGTCCAGGGGGGGGGGGAGCGGGGGCGCGGGGGGGGGTGTTTTTGGGGGGGTGCGGCGACCACCGGGGTCGACGCTCTTTCCGGGCACGGCGCGCTTCCGATCCCCAGCAGTGGGGCTCTGTGCGGGGAGGGCCGGGGGCCCAGCAGGGGGGCTCTGGGGGGGGCGGGCTGGGGGCCCGGCAGAGGGGGGCTGTGGGGGGGGAGGGGGCTGGCGGGGGCCTGGCAGTGGGGGTCTGGGGGGGGCAGGCTGGGGGCCCGGCAGGGGGGCCATGTGGGGGGGAGGGGGCGGCGACCGGGGGGAGGGGGGGGGGCCGGCCGAGGGGCCCGGTGGGGGGAGGGGGCTGGCGGGGGCCCGGCAGAGGGGCTCTGTGGGGGGAGGGCCGGGGGCCTGGCAGTGGGGCTCTGTGGGGGGAGGGGGCTGGCGGGGGCCTGGCAGTGGGGCTCTGTGGGGGGAAGGGGCTGGCGGGGGCCCGGCAGTGGGGCTCTGTGGGGGGAGGGCCGGGGGCCCGGCAGAGCGGCTCTGTGGGGGGAGGGTCCGTGCCCTGGCACAGGGAGGGGTTAATTATTTCCAGGGGTCTCCCCAGCCCAGGGAGCCGCAGGGGCAGGTGCCGGGGCCAGCCCCAGACGGGCGGCGAGTCCCCGTCTGCTCACGCAGCCCAGCCGCTTAGCATGCGCCGGGGGCCGGCGGGCTCCGGAGACGCCGCTCCACATGGGCCGGCACGCGCCGTCTCTGTGCCGCAGCCAGCAGTGCACTCAGCCCCAAGGACGCCGGCCCCTCCAGCCAGCACCCAAGGGCGTCGGTGCCAGGCACTCGCCCCCCACAGCCAGCGCCCCCTGCTGGGCGAGGCCGGGCCAGAGTCACCGGGAGCCCCCTCCCCAGCCAGAGCCCCCTGCCCCGCTCCCCACAGCGCCCCCTGCTGGGCGAGGCCGGGACAGCAGCGCGCGCCAAGCGGCCACGTCTCCCCTCACGTTGCGGGGCGCAGGGATCTGTTTGCTCAGTTCAACTCTTCCCGGGCTGGAGGCTGGAGGCTGAGCCCCTCCCCTCTCGTTACTGGCCGGTGCTGCCCAGTCCGCGGCGGGGGGGCGCCCCGGAGTGAGCCCCTGCGGGGACGGCTGCTGTGCAGGGTGCTGGTGCCGCTGGGTCGGGGTGGAGATGGGTACGAAGCAGCGCAGCCGGCCTGGCACTGCCTGGCATGACCCAGCCGGAGCCACAGGCCTCAGTGTGCTGCTGGTGAAACCCTACGAGCCCGGTGTGTGGAGCGGCCTGGGGGTGTCAGCCCGAGGATCCCCCTGGGCGTCCGCAGGCGGCCGTGGTGCCGGTGGAGCCGGGCGCAGCTGGGAGGGAGCCGGGAAGCGTTATCCTGCTGGCAGGCGGCTGGCAGCTCGCCCCTGAGTCCCTATGGGAACGTGTCTCCTGGGACAGGGGGCTCTGGACCTGACCCCGACGCCCCTCGTGACCAATGGCACCCGGGACGCTCACCCCGGCCCTCGCGCCAGCCCCGAGCTGGCGGCCACAGAGCCTGAGGGGCGCGGTGCTGCCCAGGCTGCCTCGGCTCCATGGCAGGGCCGGGCCTGAGCCGGGCGTGCGGGGTCTGGGCAGGGAACCCGGCGAGATCCAGGCCAGAACCCTCCCCCGGTGCCCAGAACCTGCAGTCCGGCCGCTCCGTGGGGAGGGGGCTCCTGCTGCCCAGCACATCAGCCCCAGCCGGGCGACTGGGTGTCACAGCGTGTGGGGAGTCAGGGCCCCCCCCCCACTTCCTGCGATTCCCCGGGACTCTCAGCCAGCCAGTAAAACGGAAGGTTTATTAGACGACAGGAACAGTCCCAAGCAGAGCTTGTAGGTACAACCAGGACCCCTCAGTCAGGTCCCTCTTGGCGGGTGGGGAGCCCAGACCCCGGTTCTGGGCTTCCCTCCATTGCCCCAGCCAGCTCCAAACTGAACCCCCCTGCAGCCGTCTCACTCAGCCACCCCCCCGGGCCCCTCCTCCAGCCTTTGTCTCTCTCCCGGGCCAGGAGGCACCTGATCTCTTTGTTCTCCAACACCTTCCGCTGGCACCTTGCAGGGGAGGGGCCCAGGCCACCAGTTGCCAGGAGACAGGGTGTCGGCCATTCTCTGTGCAGACCCCTGCACACTGGCCCCCTAGGGCTCTGCAACAATCACCCCCCTGATCCCACCACCTAGAACTTGAGAACTGCATAGGGGAAACTGAGGCACTCACACAGTATTTGGAGAAAACATTAAGAACATTCCCACTTCGTCACACTGGGAAACAACACAAGTGGGGCCATGTCACTTCTGCTCCTTCAACATCCCACCAGCCAGGCAGCGCCCCCAGCCTGACAGCCAGGGGCCCCCTGTGACCCCCCCACTCCCACCCCCCAGCCTGACAGCCAGGGGCCCCCTGTGACTCCCTTCCCGCCTCTCTGCCTCGGTTTCCCCCTGTGTTCAGCAGGCATGAGGATCCTGGCCCCACCCAGGGCTGCAGGGGTTAACTCTGTGCAGGGCTGGAGCAGAATGTGGGCTCAGCCCCCGGCAGGGCATGGACAGGGTGGGGGTGTCACCGTCCCCGTCCCCCCGCTGAGCGCCTCAGAGCTGCCCGGGGAAGGGGCAGTGTCCAGCCCCCGCCCCCCCCGCCCCCACTCGGCAGCTCCTGCGGTGCTGGGAAAGGAGCTGGCCAGGCCGAGTGCTCGTCCAGGGGGAGCTGGGGGTTCCTGGGTGCGGAGGAAGCTGCAGGGCTGCCCCCCCCCCCGCAGCCTGGCTCCCCGGGGGGCTGGGCGCCCCTCGGCCTGCGGGGGCGGCTCCGGCTCGGGGCACTGGGGCAGCGCTGGGACTTTGCTTTGGGGGGTGGAACTGGGGGCCGTGCGGTGACCCACACGCCCCCCCCCCCGCGTGCTTCGTCGCAGGTGGGGGCGCGGCGCTGCGGGGGGCTGGTTTCCCATGGAGCCCCGACGGCTGTGGGGGGGGGAGGGGACACAGACCCTGTGCACAGGAGCTGGATCGAGGGGGCTCCCAGCCGTGAGACGTGGGGGTGCAGGGCTGGGACCGTGCAGCCGGACGCCTGGGTTCTGAGGCTGGGAGGCCTTGGCACCCCAACAGTGGCTCTGATTTCTGGGCCTCCCCCACCCCCCAAATCACAGGCCGAGCCCGGCTCGTGCCTCAGTTTCCCCGTCTGTGCAATGGGAGCTCAGTCCCAGCCCCTCCCGGTGGGGGGGGGCCACAGGCGCTGAACCCCGTTTGGCTGCGTCCCAGCGCTCGGGGCGGACTCGGGGGCCGGATCCCGGGGCCCCAAACCCGGCTCCCAGGGAGTCTGGTCCGTGTGACCGGCGGGACCCCGGGGCCCCACGGAGGAGCCGGACAATGGATGTGGGGGGCGGGGCTGTCTCTGAAGCTCCGCCCCGGCCCCTCCCTAAATACAGACGGGGGGCGGGGCCCCTCCCCCTCCCCCTCCCCAGGCCGCGTCGCTGGCCCGGGCCCGGCAGGTGCGTTTTGTGCAGCACCCCGGGGCCCCCCCTTCCCGCCCCGGGTCCGGTCCGGTCCGCCCCATGGCGCGGGAGCGCGCCGGGCCCCTCCTGGCCCAGCTGGCCCGGCTCGGGCGGCTCCTGGAGCGGAGCTGCGAGGTGGAGGAAGGTGGGTTCGGGGCCCCGGGGGGAGCCCGGCGCCGGGGTGATGGGCTGGGGGGGCCGAGGGGCTCCAGGGGACTGTCCCCCCCGACACCGAGCGCCCCCCCTGGCTCGCTGAGAGCCCCTGTCCCCCCCCCCCAGACACCGCCCCCCCCCCCCGACACCCCCCCCGCGCCCCCCCCCGCCCGCTGGGGGCCCCTGTCCCCCCCCGGACATTGCCCCCCCCGCTCGCCCCGCGCCCCGCGCGCCCCCCCGGGCCCCCCAGCCCGTCGCCCCGGGGCCGGGCCCCCCCCGCGGCCCGCGCGCCGCCCTCCTGCCGCCGGGGCCGCGCCCTCCCCCGGGCCCGGGGGAGGGCGCGGCCCCGGCGGCAGGAGGGCGGCGCGCGGGCCGCCGCGGGCCCGCCCCCCCCCGCGCCCGGCCCCCCCCCCCACCCGTCGGGGGTCCAGGGGAAAGCAGCCCCCCGCCGCCCCGCCGGCCGGGGGGGCCGGGGGGGTCGCGGCGCCCCCGAGCGGCGGGGGGGGCGGGGGCCGGCGGGGGGGGGGCCGGGCGGGGGCGGGGCGGGGGGGGGCCGGGGCGGCGGTCGGGGGGGACGGGGGCGCGCCGGGCCCCTCCCGGCCCCGGGGCCCCTGCCTCCCCGACCCCCCCCCCCCCGCCGGGCGCCCCCCCCCCCCGGCCCGGGCCCCCCCCCTGGCCCGCGGGGACCCCCTGCCCCCCCCGGCCACCGCCCCCCCCGCCCGGGGCCGGCGCTCCCCCCCGCCCCCCGGCCGGCGCCCCCCGAAGGCGCGGGCGCCGGGGCGGGGGGGCGGGCGGGCCGCGGGGGGGGCCCGGGGGGCGCCAGGGGACTGTCCCCCCCGACCCCGAGGGCCCCCCCTGGCCCGCGGGGACCCCCTGCCCCCCCCCCGGCCCGCTGAGGGCCCCCGGCCCCCCCCCCCGGGGCCGGGGGGATGGGCGGGGGGGGCCGGGGCGGCGGTCGGGGGGGACGGGGGCTCTCAGCGAGCCGGGGGGGGCGCTCGGTGTCGGGGGGGGGGGCAGGGGCTCTCAGCGAGCGAGGGGGGGCGGTGTCTGTGGGGGGGGCCAGCCGCCTGGAGCCCGCCGGGCGGGGGGGCCCGGGGGCTCCAGGGGCCTGCCCCCCCGGACACGGGGGGCCCCCCCGGGCCGGTTGGGGCCCCTTGCCCCCCCCCCCAGCCCCCCCCCCCGGCCGCGCCGGGCCCCCCCCCGGCCCCGCCCCCTCCTCCCCCCGCCCCCCCCGCGCGCCGCCGCGCGCCCGGGCGCGGGGGGGGTGGGGTGGGGGGGCGGGGGGGCGGGCGGGGCCCCCCCCCCCCGCGAGCCCCCCCCCCCCCCCTTCCCCCCGCCCCGGCCGCCCCCGGGCCCTCCCCCCTCCCCCTACACGCCGCCCCCCCGCTCGCTGAGAGCTCCTGTCCCCCCCCGGACACCGCCCCCCCCCGCTCGCTGAGAGCCCCTGTCCCCCCAGACTGCAGCCGCGTCACCCGCGCCTTCGAGGGCTGCCGGCAGAGCTGCTGCCGCCTGGGGCTGGATCTGCGCCGGGCCCGTGAGCAGCTGCTGGCGGCGGAGGGCGAGTGCTCGGCGCTGCGGGTGAAGCTCAAACACGCCCGCAACCAGGTGGAGGTGGAGATGGGGAAGCGGCACCGGGCCGAGGCCGAGCTGGAGAAACAGGTGCGGGGGGGGGCGCTGGTGGGGGGGGCGCTGGTGGGGGGGGCGCTGGTGGGGGGGCTGGTTCTGGGGGGCGCTGGGACGGGGGGGGCTCGGGCTCTGGAGGGGGGGGGGTTCTGAGCTTTGCTCCCCTAGGGCTGGGGTCTGTGGAGCCGGCGGGGGGGGGGGGACTGAGGCTGGCGGGGGGCGGGGCCCGGGGGGGCTGCTTCCCCCCCCAACAGGCTGCTTCTGCCCCCCAGGAACGGAAGCTGCAGCTGATCTTTGACTTCCTGATGCAGGAATCGCCCAGCGCAGCCCTGAGCGAGGGGCGGCGCTCGGCCCTGGCCCTGCTCGAGGGGCCCCAGCTGGGCACGGCCCTGGCGCCAGGGAGCAGGTGAGCGGGGGGGGGGCCCAGCTGGGCACGGCCCTGAGGCTACAGAGGCCCCAGCGGGAAATGGGCTGAGAACGGCTAATGGGCGAGTGGCGCCCGGGGGCCGCGGCGGATTCTCCATCACTGGCCACGTGGGACCCTGGACGGGCCGTTTCCCGTCAGCTCCGGGGGCGCCAGGCACGAGCCCACCTTGGAATCCGGGACTCACCTGGGACCAAATCTGAGCCCTGCCGGTGCCCCTCACTCCCGACCCGCAGCCCCCTCCTAACCTGCCCTGCCCCACCCCAGCTCTGCCGGTGCCCCTCACTCCCGACCCGCAGCCCCTTCCTATCCCTGCCCCACCCCAGCTCTGCCAGTGCCCCTCACTCCCGACCCGCAGCCCCCTCCTATCCCTATCCCTGCCCCACCCCCACCACAGCTCCGCCGGTGCCCCTCACTCCCGACCCGCAGCCCCTTCCTATCCCTGCCCCCACAGCTTTGCCGGTGCTCCTCACTCCCGACCCGCAGCCCCCTCCTATCCCTATCCCTGCCCCACCCCCACCCCAGCTCTGCCCGTGCCCCTCATTCCTGACCCGCAGCCCCCTGCTGAGTGGTGGGTTTGATTTCTGCTCCCATAGGTGCTTGAGCTGCTCGTTGACTTAGCTACGGTGCCGTGACTCCCCCGAGCAGGTTGGGGCGGCTGAGCCAGGCACGCTGCACTGCTGCGGGGGAGGGGAGCTGCTGGGGAGGAATTGGGGGGGGAGGGGAGCTGCTGGGGAGGAATTGGGGGGGGAGGGGAGCTGCTGGGGGGTATGTGGGGGGAGGGGAGCTGCTGGGGGGTATGTGGGGGGAGGGGAGCTCCCTTGGCAGGAGCCAGGGCCCCCCGCTGCCGGCCCGCGCTGACCGTCTCTGTTGCAGGTTGTCGGCAGTGGACGAGTCGCGCACCTCGCTCACGTCCCATTCCGACATCAGCTACGACCGCACCGAGGACGACGTGGTGAGGGTCCCGCTCCGGGCAGACGAGCCCCCGGGGTGGCCTGGGCAGCGCTGCAGGGGCCTGACTCCGGCTGTCCCGGCTCGTTAATAGCCTGGGGGAGGGGGGCCGGGGCACAGGCCCTTCTAGTGTAACCAGCCCAGTGGGGTACCTGCCCCCCCCCCGTACTGGGTCCCCCAGCAGGTCCCTGGGGAGCTGGTGCAGGTGACGGCCTGGGCATGGAGCTGCCAGCGTGGCCCCGTGCTGGGTCATCGCCCACGGACCCAGGGCTCTGAGCCCCCCTGACCCTGCGCCCCCCTGGGGTGCCCACCCCACCCCTGCACCCACCCGGGCGCCACCTCATTCTCGCCTCCTTTCAGGACCTGGACCTGACGGTGGTGAAACCGCTGAAGCGCCCGGTAGGTGAGAAATCCCTGGAGCTGCCCCAGGCTGGGGGGTGCTCAGGGGCGGGGGAGGGGGCAAGTCACGTTCTTAACCAATGGGAGCAAAATTCTCCCAGAATGAGCCTGTCATGGACCCACAGGATCGGGGCCCCGGCCCCAGCGTGGGGACAGGCTCTGGGAGGCCCCGTCAGTGGGCCAGCCCCCGAGGGGTCTCACACCACCTGCCCCGCTGCTCCTCCCCCCCGTGAGCTCTGGGCAGCGAGTCCCCCTGAGACAGACCCCGACGGAGACTTGTACCATCTTGGGGGGCAGCCCCCCTCCGCCAGCGTCTGCAGGGTCCCAGGCAGCGCGGGCCGGCAAGCGGGTTATTAGTCACCGGGACCAGCCCAGGGAGCCCAGAGAATGGAGGTTAAAATGTCGGCCATGCTGGTCACCCAGGGGTCATCAAAATGTTACAGGAAATCCCCCCTTTGCCCCAGCCCCACAGGAGCAGGGGAGGACGAGGCCTGGGAGAGTTGATGGGCATCAGCAGAGCTGGGGCAGGGGAGTGGGGAGCCCAGGGCTGGGCTAGCGGGGGGGCTGCGGGTCGGGAGTGAGGGGCACCGGCAGAGCTGCATGGAGGGGGGGCAGGGCTGGGCTGGCAGGGGCTGCGGGTCGGGAGTGAGGGGCACCGGCAGAGCTGCATGGGGGGGCAGGGCTGGGCTGGGCTAGCAGGGGCTGCGGGTCGGGAGTGAGGGGCACCGGCAGAGCTGCATGCGGGGGGTAGCCGGCTCCTGCTCCAGGCGTGAGTCAGGGCTCAGGTCCCCAGGCCGGAGTTGGCTGGCAGCCCGTGCAGGGGGCTGCTGGCTCCAGGGCTGGGGCAGGGAGATCTCGGCCCCGTGCAGCCCGTGGCTGGAGCGTCTCCCAGCCCCCAGGGGAGGCGCGAGGGAGGCCGGGCGGGGGGTTCATCTCCCAGCCCGGGACCCCGATCGATAGGAACTGGTTACCCTGAGCGCAGCCCATCCCCCACGGGCCCGGCCTCCGCATGGCAGGGCTGCCGAGCCGGCGGTACGGGGCGGAGGGAGGCAGATGGCCTGGGAGCTCCATGCAGCCTCGTGCAAGGGGCTTGTGGGCAGCCGGACTCCTGGGTTCTGTCCCCAGCTCTGCCCCCGGTGGCGTGTGGCCGGAGTTCTGTGAATGGTGGGGACCCCGCCCCCCATGCAGGGCGGCCCAGCGGCCCCAGCACCCAGAGCTGGGGGGTCCCAGGGGACGGGGGGAGAAGCGGCCTGGACTCCTGGGAACCGCTTGGGAGGGTGACGCCGCAGATCACAAGTGACCTCAGCTGAGCCCCGTAATAACCCCGGTGCCCCTCACTCCCGACCTGCAGCCCCTGCCAGCCCGGCCCTGGGCTCTGCCGGTGCCCCTCACTCCCGACCCGCAGCCCCGGCCAGCCCGGCCCTGGGCCCCCCCGCTGCCCCCCACTCCCGACCCGCAGCCCCTGCCAGCCCGGCCCTGGGCTCTGCCGGTGCCCCTCACTCTCGACCCGCAGCCCGGCCCTGGGCTCTGCCGGTGCCCCTCACTCCCGACCCGCAGCCCCTGCCAGCCTGGCCCTGGGCTCTGCCGGTGCCCCTCACTCCCGACCCGCCGCCCCTGCCAGCCCGGCCCTGGGCTCTGCCGGTGCCCCTCACTCCCGACCCGCAGCCCCCTGGTAGCCCAGCCCTGGGCTCTGCCGGTGCCCCTCACTCCCGACCCGCAGCCCCTGCCAGCCCGGCCCTGGGCTCTGCCGGTTGCAGCACCTGCCAGCCCGGCCCTGGGCTCTGACTGTTCCTTGTGCAGTATTTTGGGGCCGGGGTGAAGCCGTGGGGGGCGGGGGGCGGATCAAGCCGCACTGTGGGTGCCCGGCCTGGGCTGCTCTCACCGGCCCGTCTGCTCCGTCCCCAGCGCTCGTCTCTGGCCCCCCTGATCGGCCCCGTGGTCGCAGCAAAGCGCACGCGCCCCCCGGTGCTGCCGGCCGCCAGCGTGAGTACGAGGGGGGGGGTGCGGGAGCCCCTCGGATACTGGCCGGGGTGAGCGGCCCCTTCCCTGGGGCCCAGGCACGTTCCGGGGGCAGCTCGCCAGGGCCGGGGTAACCGGTGGGGCAGCCCCAGGCTGGCGGGGGAGGGGCCGTCCCTGGTGTTCCTGTGCCCCAGCCCCTGGGTGACTGGCTGGGGAGGGTGAGTGGGGGATTGGGGGGGGGCCCGGGCCCTGCTCCCCAAAGGTGCCACATGCCTTCCCCTGGGCCCCCAAGTCCCCCCCTAGCTTGGCGCCCCACTCTGCTGCCTGCTCTGCAGGGCCCCGGTGCGGGCTGGGGGGGGCAGCTCAGCTCCAGTCTCCAACTCTTCCCCCCCCAGGCGACTGAGCCCCCGGGGACCCGCCCAGCCGCGGCCGTTGCTGAACACCGAGGCCGGGACCGGAGCCTGCAGCCCGCGGTGCCAGTGCTGGGCCGACGCCGCCCCACGCTCACAGGTCGCCCCCTGGGCCCTGCCCTCCGCGCGGGGCTTCTGCTGAGCCGGTTCGGGGGCTGCCGTGGGGGGCGGGGGGGGGCTGGCGTTTGCCTGGCTCCTGGGGAGGCCCCGGCTGTGCGGGGGGGGGGGCGCTGGGAGTCATTTGGGGGCCTCTGCTGCCCCCCCGGCTGACTCTCCTCCCCCCCCCAGAGCTGACCACGGTGTGGGGGAGCAGTGAGGACTCGGACAGCTGCCCGGAGAGTGGGGCAGAGCTGGAGCCCAGGGGGCTGGACCCCTTCCCCTCCCCCCCGCAGGGGGCGCCGCCGCCCCAGCACCTCTTCACTTCCAAAACGGTGGGGAGCAGCGCGGGCCCCACTGACAGCCCCTCCCCCACACGGGCGCCCCACAGCCGGAGTCCTGCCCGGCTCCCCTCCCCCACCACGTCTGCTCCCAGCGCTGGGTGGGGCGGGTCCCGGGGGGCTCTGGGTGAGCAGGTTTGGGGGGGGGGGCAGCGGGTCACAGGGTGAGATTGGTCCTGCAGCAGGAGGGGAGCGGGGGGGACAGCGGGGGTGGGGGGTGTCCCAGGGTGGTGCTGGTCCCTGGGGCAGGCAGGGGAGGGGCAGGGTGGGTGGCGGGAGGGGGGCTGTGGGTTTGGGGGATGGGAGTGGGGGGTTCTGGAAGTGGGCTGTGGTTTTGGGGGGCTGTGGTTTTGGGGGGTGGGGGGCAGTGGGTTCTGGGGGGGGCAGCGTGTCCGGGCGCACCGTGACACCCCCCCCCGGCAGGTGATCCGCCCCGAGTCCTGCTCCGTCTGCGGCGCCCGTGCCCGCTTCGGCCGCGTGGTGCTGCGGTGCCGGAGCTGCCGCCTGCTGGTTCACCCCGAGTGCCGTGGGCGCTGCCCCAGCCTGTGCACCCCGGGCCCCCGGCCCCGGCCCCGGGAGGTGAGTACCGGGGGGAGCGCGGGGGGGACTGGCCCGTCCCCTCCCTCACCCCGTCCCCTCCCGCAGGGCGTCCTGGCCGACTTCGCGCCCCCCGCGGCCCCCCTGGTGCCCGCCCTGGTGCTGCAGTGCGTGAGCGAGGTGGAGCGCAGAGGCCTGACGGAGGTAGGAGGGAGGGGAGCTCGGGGGGGGGGGGCTGGTCCCTGCTGTGGAGACTGCCCCCCGCCCCCCCCCCCCCAGACAGGGCTGTACCGGGTGCCCGGCGCGGAGCCGCTGGTGCGGGAGTGGAAGCAGAAGCTGCTGCGGGCCAAGGGGGCGCTGCCCTCGCTGGGCCGCGTGGGAGACGTGCACGTGGTTTGTGGGGTGCTCAAGGACTTCCTGAGGGGCCTCAAGGAGCCGCTGGTCACCTTCCACCTGCACCCCGTCTTCCTGCGGGCCGCCGGTGAGCGGGGGGGGGCGGGTGGTGATGGGGCCTGCGGGTTGGTGTGGGGCTGGAGTGGTGTGTGCGGGGGGGGGGGGCTGGGGGCAGGGCCTAGGAGGTGTGTGCAGGGGGGGCAGAGGGTGGGACCTGTGGGTTGGGGCGGGGCCAGGGAGGTGTGTGTGGGGGAGGGAGGTGGGTAGGGGCAGGGGGTGGGACCTGTGGGTTGGGGCGGGGCCAGGGAGGTGTGTGTGGGTGGGGCCAGGGACGGGGAGGGGATGGGGCCTGTGGGTTTTGGGTGGCCCCCCCCACGGGGCCGGGGAGATGCTGGGAGTCTCTTGAGGGGCCAGGGACTCCTGGCTCGGAGGCGAGTGCCCCAGCCCAGGCGTGGTATATCTGTGGGGCCCTTTCCGAACACCCCAGGGCCCGACTGGACCTGCTGCCCCGGCTCTGCCCCACCTGTGCTGGTGCCGTGGGGCAGCGTTGGGCTGGGGGGGCGGCTGAGGACCCATGTCCCCCCCTCCCCATGACCACAGCTCCTGGCTCTGCCCCCAGACATCCCGGACGAGGCCGCCTGCCAGGCAGCCCTGTGCCTCGTGGTGAGTAAACTGCCCCCCGCCAACCGGGACACGCTGGCCTTCCTCATGCTGCACCTGCTGAGGTGAGGGCAGGCCGGGGCCGGGGGCTCCCGGGGGGTGGAGCACATGGCCTAGGGGGAGGGGGGGGCTGTGGGTTCGGCACGGTTGCTCATTAGGCTCCGTGACACGTGAGTGCCCCCCCAGGGGCTGGCGCCCGAGGGCAGGAGGGGCCTGCGTGCCGTGGGGCTCCGATGGCCGTGGGGCGGCAGTTCCGCTTGGTGGCTGAGCGGGTGTCAGAGCTGATCCCCTGGGTGGGGTCCCTCTGTTCCCGGGGCCTGGCTCCTGGCAGCGCCCCCGCGTGGGGCCGTCCCTCCGGCTCCTGCTCGCGGCTCAGTGCCCCAGAGGGACCCTGTGGCCCGGGAGTGGTGGGTCCCGTGGGGGAGGGTCTGTTTGCAGACCTGGGCTGGGGGCTCCGTTGGGGTTCGGGGGCTGTCGGCCGGTTGCTTGGCAGAGTTTTGTTGGGGGTTGTTGATTGGGAGCCCGGGGGGCGCAGCAGGGGTGGGGGTGGCACGGTCCTGGCAGGACCCCCCGTCACGGTGGCCCGGACGCCTGGCTTCCCCGCAGGGTTGCTCGGAGCCCCGAGTGCAGGATGAATGAGCTGAACCTGGCCCGCGTCTTCGGGCCCACGCTGGTGGGGCACGGCACGAGCAGCCCCACACCCCTGGCCATTCTGCAGGACACGCCGCAGCAGTGCAAGGTGAGGGGCAGGCGCCGGAGGGTGGGAGGGGGCTGCTGTCTGCTCCCGCCCCACGGCACCCCCCTCCGTTCTCCCCCTGCTGCCCCCCGGGGGGTCAGACCCACAGGACTCCCAGGGGCTGGTGCACTGCCAGCCCAAGGGGGGTGGACCAGCTCCATTGTCTGGGGGGGGGCTGGGCCCAGGCGGGTGCGTCTCAGCGGCTCCCCCCCAACCCCCCCAGGTGCTGGCTCGTCTCCTGTCGCTGCCCCCTGAGTTCTGGAGGCGCTTCGTGGGGATGGAGCTGGAGAACCTGGTGCCCGCGGCCGTGAGTGACCCCCTGGCGCTGAACAAACGGGGTGAGCATGGGGGGGGGTCCCCTGCCGGGGACAGCGGGACCCTGGGGGGCAGGGGCCGTGCAGCCTGGGGGCCCCCACAGAGCAGGTGTGGGGAGCTCTCCACCCTGGGGGTCACCCTGTGCCCCATTCCCCTGAGCTGTGGCTGCTAGAGGGGCTGGGCCTGGTGCCCCCTCCGGGCCCATGGCGCTCTGCTACTCCGACCCCCATCACCAGAGGCGACCCCCCATGACCGGGGGCAGAGCTACACTCAGCCATGGGGCAGGGCCTGGGCTGCTGCAGGGAGTTAGCTGGGGGGGGGGTGAGCTGTGACTGCCTCAGTGGGGCAGCCCCAGGGTGGGGCTGTCAGGGGCAGAGGATTGAACGAACTCTTGGGGGGTGAGGGGGCAGGTCAGGCTGCAGACATCCCCCCCCCCGCTCAGTGTGTTTCCCCCCCCCGGCCCCCAGAGCGGCTCTTCCGCCCCCTCTCGTCCCCCGAGATGAACTCGACTCAGCTGAGCGCGACCGGCTGCTGCCTCCCAGACCCACTGCAGAGCTGCGTGGGCACCGCGGAGACGGCCCTGTGAGTGCCGGGGGGTGGGGGGATTATTCTGTAGGCAGTGGGGGGGCTGGGCTGGTACTGGGGGGGCACCGCGGAGACGGCCTTGTGAGTGCCGGGGGGACGGGGGGATTATTCTGTAGGCAGCAGGGGGGCTGGGCTGGTACTGGGGGGGGGCACCGCTGTACAGCGGTGGAGGGGGGTTGTGGGTCTGCGCTGGGGGGGGATTGTCAGTCTCTGGGGAAGCTGCCCCTGTTCTAACCTCCTTTCCCTCCCCCCCAGGCAGGCGCTGGGCTCCAGGAAGACGGGCCGGTTCTTCCCCTCCCCGCTGTAGGCCTGGACAGCTCCGAGGGGGAAGCGAGGGGCAGCCCGGGGCGGGGAAAGCGTCTGATCCTGGGGGGCAGGCTCTGGGCTTGGAGCCTGGGGTGGGACCTGGGGGGCAGGCGCCAGCGCTCGCTGCACGGGGTGCTGGAGGGAACATGCACCACAGCTGTGGGTCCCTGCCCCACGGCAGGGGCGGCTGGGCTGAGCTGGGGGTCTGGCTCCCCCACTCCTGCTGTTCCCGGGGAGCAGCGTGATGAGGGGGCAGCCGGGGGGCTCCCAGCTGTCCCAGGGGTGGGTGAGGGGCACAGAGCACACGGACCTGGGGGCTGATTTCTATTAAATGCTTGTGCAGAGCCAGGCCTGTCGGTGTGTGTGTGGGGCGCGGGGGGGAGGGGGACAGAGGGTCTCCCAGCAGCAACCCCCCCCTGGCCATTCCTAGTCCTGTCCTTCCCATGGGGGAAATGTGGGCCTGGCTTCCCTGGGCCCAGCCTGGGGGCAGGGATGTTACCCCTCGGTTCCCTGGGGCGGCAGGTGGACAGGAGCTGGGGCAGGTTCTGGATCAGCCCCAGGGCTCAGCGGGTGGGTCTCACGGGTTGCTGGAGGGGGGGAGGAATTTTTCCCCCAGGGCAGAGGAAGGTGAAGCCCCTTCAGGTGGGGGTCACTGGGGGATTCTCAGTGACGTGGGGTCTTTACACAGGGGTGGGAGGGAGCATGTGGGGCCAGGGTCAGACTGGGTGTTGTGGGAGGCTCTGGTGTTACTCCAGCAGCTGCAGTACCGCCCGCTCCCTGCAGGGGGCTCTGCCTGCATCGCACCACAGCTCCCCCCGCGTGGGTCCGGCTGTGGCCAGGGAGCCTTGGCCGGGGGACTGGGGCTTTGGGGTGCAGGAGGGGGCATGGGGCTGAGGGATTAGGAATGTGGGAAGGGGCTGGGGGTTGAGTTGAGGTGTGGGAGGGATGGGGGCTCTGGGCTGGGGGTGCTGGCCCTGGGATGGGACTGGGGGTGTGGGCTTTGGGGTGCAGGAGGGGGCTCCAAGCTGGAGGGTGGGGCTGAGGGATTTGGAGTGCAGGAGGGGGTAGTGGGTTGAGGCAGAGGGTTGGGGTGAGGGCTCTGGGGTGGGGCCAGGGATGAGGGGTTCTGGGTGTGTGGGGGGCTCTGGGGTAGGGGATGAGGGCTTTGGGCTGGGGGTGTGGACTCTGGGGTGCAGGACAGGCCTCTGGATTTGGAGGCTCAGGGCAGGGGGTTGGGGTGCAGGAGGGAGTGAGGACTTTGGGGTGGGGATGAGGGGTTCAGGGTGTGGGAGGGGGTTCTGGGCTGGGGGTGTGGACTCTGGGGTGGGGCTGGGATGATATAGTAACATTTTATGTTTGTATTTTATATAATTTAAAATAAAAAAAGTCACATGTATTCAATGTATTGGTGTATGAGTTAATCAGATCCGGCCAGCCACCCTTTTTGAATAGGGGAAAGGAGCGATCGAATGGGCCATTGGTAAAAATACACCAGCCAGAATCTGTCTCTGGGCTGATTTCAAGGCAGTAACAGACCTTTGAGGGTCACCACGTTGTTGTAGGTTTAGCATTTTAAAATAAATTAAAAAATGCAACGATTGTTTTCTTTTGCATTGCAACGTAATGTTCCTGTTCACAGCGTTCTGTGCAAATCAGTTCTGGGTTGGGTGTGAATGAGGAATGTGGGTGTTGAAAAATAAATGGAAAGGCCATCGCTGAACTAAAGGGTCTTAAAAAAAAAAAAACACCCTGGAAACAAACGCAAACGTGCCCAAAGGCGAGGGGTCTGGCCCAGGCACCAGTCAGCCGGGCCACAGCCACCCCGGCTTGCTGGTGTCTGCAAAAAGCAACACCCCCCCTTACCCATGCACCTCATAGGGGAAACTGAGGCACACACACGTCATACAAATTCCCAGTCACACAGAGCCACATGCCCAGGCTCTGCGTGCACACACAACTCTCCTCCCCCCCCCCCCCACAGGGGCTCTGGCCACATCCCTTCTGGCTGCGCCGAGCTGGGGGGGGGTGGGCTTGGGCTGTAACTTCCCTGCTCTGAGCAATTGGTTCTCAGTTGGGTCCCGCCAGAACCAGCATCGTTACACCTGCTTCAATGCAATTCCTATTAAATCCCCAAACCCGACATCCCTCCACACAGGGGTGTGACGAAGTGGGGATTTTCCCTTGTGGTGTATGTGAGTCTTACTGTTTTGCATGAATGCTGTGTGTGCCTCAGTTTCCCTGTGTATTGCACCAGTGTCTAGGGCAGGGGTAGGCAACCTATGGCACGCGTGCCGAAGGCGACACGCGAGCTGCTTTTCAGTGGCACTCACACTGACCGGGTCCTGGCCACCGGTCCGGGGGGCTCTGCGTTTTAATTTAATTTTAAATGAAGCTTCTTAAACATCTTAAAAACCTTATTTACTTTACATACAATTGTTTAGTTATATATTATAGACTTATAGAAAGAGCCCTTCTAAAAACATGAAAATGTATGACCGGCACGCGAAACCTTAAATCTGAGTGAATAAATGAAGACTCGGCACAGCACTTCTGAAAGGTTGCCGACCCCTGGGCTAGGTTGTGGGAATAAGGGGGGGGTGACTTTTGCGGGGGCTGCTCCAGCTGCCTGCAGGGATGCTGTGGCCGCCCCTTCGAAACCTGAGACCCAGGAGGGGGACGTGAGCAGGTGATTTTGGCCCTGGAAGTGAGACAAAGGCCGGAGGAGGAGCAAGGGGCCGGGCAGGGGCCAGGCAGCTGGAAGGAGTCCGTCTCGGGTGGCTTGGGGTGCAGGGGGAGGGCAGAGCCCTGGCTCTGGACTCCCCTCCTTCTAGGATGGACTTGGCTGAAAGTCACTGATTTCTGTGCTAACAAGCTCTGCCCTACGCTGTGATCCTGTCGACTAATAAACCTCTGTGTTACTGGCTGGCTGAGAGTCACGTCTGACTGCGAGGTGGGGGTGCAGGACCCTGTGGCCCCCCCAGGACCCCGCCTGGGCGGACTCGCTGTGGGAAGCGCACAGAGGGGCATATGCTGAATGCTCCCAGGAGAGACCCAGGAGGTGAAGCCGTGTGAGCTTCTTGCCCTGCAGACAGTCTGCTCCGAGGGAGAGGAGGCTCCCCAGAGTCCTGCCTGGCTTTGTGGGGAGCAGTCCCAGAGCATCGCCCAGGGACCCCGGGACGGGGGGGAGCCCGGAGCAGATCACAGCTGACCTGCCCAGGGCAGGCAGAGACCGGTCTGGTACAAACTGCCGCTGGTGGGGGCAGGCGTCTAGAAAAACATCGAGTTGTGCTGAACAAACTGGCCAAGCTAGGGAGGAACCGAGGACAGATGGAAAGGCGCCAGGAGGCTGCAACATGCCCCTATTGAGATGTCAGAGGAGGGCAGATTGACAACTCTAAAGATGAGACAGGCACCTATCAATGGGGACAAGACAGCTGTGATCAAAGCCAGCCTGGGGTAACTCCCTGAGCGACTGATGAAAGAACAAGATAAAGGATGAGGAAAACAAGCCCTCGTCAAACGGTGATTAGCTCACAGGTCCCAAGGAAGGAAGATCACTATATAAACAGGGGCTTTGCCATGAAACTTTGGGTTCATCCTGCCAAGACTTCCCCGGAGCATCGTGTCGCGATCGACAGAACCCGACTCCTCCCTCCCGGTGATCAACCGAGCTGGAAACGAGATCGATCCGGACTCTGGCCTGGTAACTAGAACATCGACTGGCGGGACTGTGTGTGTGTGTGTGTGTGTGTGACGGGATGCACATGCTAATTATTGTATCTCCAATAAACGCGGCGTGTTGCCTCCCCCCCCAAAAAAAAGCTCCCGCCTGGGCTCGAGTCCCCCTGTCCCTGGCTCTGGGCAGCTGAGCAGCCTGAGCTCCTGCAGTCTCACTAGAACGTGTGTTTTCTAATCCTTGAGGCGTTTGTGTGGCTCTCCTCTGCCCCTCTCCAATTAGCCACATCCTCCTGGAACATGGCCCAAGCACTGAGCCCGATTCCAGCAGGGCCCCACCCAGAGGTAAAATAACCCCCTGCCCCTACCTGCCCTTTCCTGGCTGGCATCAGTGTTGAGCTGGTTCTCCCCACGCCCGCCATAGGCCTGCACGCCAGGCTCCCAGCTGGACTCCGTGACAGTTCACTGCATTAAAACACGGCGCGTTCGCCGGCGCGGTTACCCAGGGATCCTGCTCGCTCTGCAGGTCGCTGATAAAAACGTTGAGCAGAGAAGGGCCAAGAACCCGCGGCTGCAGGGCCCCTGGGAAACGCACCTGCCCGCTGCTGTCACCGTTACAAGCCATGGGGAGCCCCAGCTCTTACTCCCTTGAATGAGCCCCACGTGCAGCACCAGGGCAAACCCCACCAGTCTAGTGCCTTCACCCACCCTCCTTGTCAGCCCGTCAAATCATACCCCATTGTAGTGCCTGGCCCCGGCCTGCCCCCCGGCAGTGCTGGGCTGGTGAAAGGGGGCTGGGACAACCGACCGGTAAGAAGCGGCTGCCGGTAGCGGCCCGTAAACACCGACGTTACAGCGCTGTGCTTTAACGTCGCGGCCCCAGGGCCGCCGGGGGGTGGGGTGAGGGCAGCTGAGCTGGGGCCCGGTGATTTAAAAGGACCTGAGGTTCCCGGCTGCCGCGCCTGGAGCCCCTGGCCCTTTAAATCGCTGCTGGAGGCCGGGGCAGCTGGGGCCAGGCAGCCTAGATGGGCTGGCTGGGGTGGGGGGAGGCTGACCCCAGCCCCCCCTTCCTCCTGCGGGGCCCGGAGCCAGCCATCCAGCACGGCCGTTACAGAGGAACGAGTAGCGGTAGAAAGCTGTTATCCGGCGCTGACTGAGGACTCCGGTGTAGGGCAGCGGGTTCGAGCACGGAGAGGCTCCTGCCTCTATCCCCCCCCACTCAGCCAGAGGCGGACGCCCGGCCTGACTCGCTGGAAGTTGGCTGGTGCTGCCTGTGAACCAGGGTCTCTGGCTGCCCCGTGGGCAGCACGTGCCAGGGCTTCGCTCTGTGTCTCGCTGCACGGCCTGGGGGGTGAGGTAGCTCCATGGGGCAGCACCCCTCAGCCAGCATCTGTCTGCACCGCACTTCACATGGCTGCTGCCCCGGGACCCGGCCAGCGCTGCCAGACGGGGGGGGGGGTGTTAGCCCCCCACTGCTAGCCCCCAGCACGGGGGCCGCCTGTCAGCCTGGCGCTTTAACCCCCGGGGGCCTGCTCCAGTTGTGCTGCGATTCCGTGTGCAGACGCTGACGGGGGCTCGCCGCAGGCCGGATTCCTTCACCTCCTGCTCGGGGAAGGTCTCGCTGCCAGCTGCTGTTTGCTGGCCCCTGCCGCCAGCCCAGCCCAGCCCAGCCCAGCCCACGCGCGAATTCACAGTTTAACGCTGCTGGGGCAGGCCAAGGACCCCCTCCCAGCGCCCCCCAGCCTGGCCGGGGGGGCTCGAGGGGCAGGGCAAACACAGCCAGACGCCCGGCCTCGGGCCCACGGACGGGGGGGGGGGGGCCTGGCTTCAGCTCGGCCGGGCTGTGACCCCCCAGGGAGGTGGTTTCCGGGCTGGGCTGAGCCAGGCAGGGGCCTGGACCAGCCCCACAGGGCAGGGGCTGACAGTTGCCCATTCAGCTTTAATGTCTGTCTGTGGAGGGGCTGGCGGGGCCCAGGGCACGGCCTGGCCAGAGCAGGGGGAACTGAGCCATGCACAGGCCAGGGCCGCCTGGGAGGCCCACTCGGTCCCCAGCTCCCGGCTGGCCCCTCACAGGATGATCTGGTTCTTGAAGCTGCGGCTCAGCTCCTTGTGGGGCAGGACGATGGAGTTGAGGATCACGACCTCTGCGGGGATGGTGACGTTACAGCCTGCGTGGGGAGACCAGAGCCACTGTCAGCTGGGGGCGAGCCAGAGGGGCTGCCCCCCACGCTCCCCACCCTACAGCCTGGGCCAGGTGAGTGGGGGGAGGGGGTGTCAGACCTACCCAGGATGGTGATGGAGGGCGTGAGCCTGCCATCCCTGAAGAGGGTCTCGCTGTCGATTTTGGCATAGGGGTCGTTGGGGTTCGGGTCACTGGGCGTCCCCTCGACCCGGGCCCAGCGCCCGATGGTGCTGTCCCAGCCCACAATGCTGTTGAGCACACAGGTGTGATCCTGGGGAGAGGGCAGCACAGGGTGAGGGGGGCAGCCTCCGGGTGGGGAGCCAGAGAAACAAGGGTGACCGCAGTAGTGTAGTGTCCTGTAGCGGGGGAGGGGGGGGGGGCTGCATGTCGGGAGTGAGGGGCACCAGCAGAGTTGGGCGGGGGGGAAGGGGGCGGAAGCCCAAGGCTGGGCTAGCAGGGGCTGCAGGTCGGGAGTGAGGAGCACCGGCAGAGGAGAGGGGGGACCCAGGGCTGGGCTAGCAGGGGCTGCGGGTCGGGAGTGAGGGGCACCGGCAGAGTGGGGGGAGGAGCCCAGGGCTGGGCTAGCAGGGGCTGCAGGTCGGGAGTGAGGGGCACCGGCAGAGGAGAGGGGGGACCCAGGGCTGGGCTAGCAGGGGCTGCGGGTCGGGAGGGAGGGGCACCGGCAGAGTGGGGGGAGGAGCCCAGGGCTGGGCTAGCAGGGGCTGCAGGTTGGGAGTGAGGGGCACTGGCAGAGTTGCGGGGGGAGCCCAGGGCTGGGCTAGCAGGGGCTGCGGGTCGGGAGTGAGGGGCCCCAGGGCTGGGCAGTGGGAGCTTTGTGGGGCCTCAGCAGAGCTGGGGGACACAGGACACGGCTCCAGGCTGCACACGCTGTTGGCTGAGCTGACCATCTCCGCCCGAAGCTGGGGGATTCAAAGGCTCCCCTTGCCCCCCCCCAGCAGGGCCCCCCCTACCTGCAGCGACGCCCCGTGCAGGATGATGGACTCGCGCACACGCACGCCGGCTCCCACCGTCACCCCCTTCCCGATGGAGACATTGGGGCCCAGCTGGAGGGAGAGAGCAGGGCAGGCAGTGAGCAGAGCCCCCCAGGCCGGCCCCGAGGACCCCCCCCGGCCCCGCACTCACCACGGCGCTGCGGTCGATGGACGCCGTCGGGTGGATATACACGTTCCCTGCAACACAAAGAAGGGTGAGGGGACGCGGCTCTGCCCCACCCCCCCGGCTAGCCCAGCCGCAGCCACCGCCCTGGAGACCCCCTGTGCTCACGTGGCTGGGCCCCGCGGGGTGAGCCCAGGCCGAGGGGCCGTGCGGGGGAGGGTACCTCGGATGGTGGGCTCCCCGGGGCTGTTCTGGGCCAGTCTCTCCGGGTGGCACTGGCTGTACTGGCTCAGGTAGAGCCGGCTGGCGTAGATGGCAGAGCTGGGGGGAAAGGAGCCAATCAGAGTGACCGGGCCCCACGGCGCAGGGAGCGTCTGTCAGGCCCTGCCTAGCAGAGAGGCTGCTCCTCCGGGGCTCGACAGGGAGTCGGCGTGTGTGTCCCCCCCCCCCCGAACAGGGCTGAGCTCGGCTCCAGCAGCTCCCCACAGTACAAGGGACACTGCTGCCCACCACCCCCCCGGCCCGGCCCTGCCGACACCCACCCAGCCGATTTGATCTGGCTCCAGAAGCCGTCGGTTTTGTAGACGTAGAGTTTGCCGCGCCCGGCCAGCGCCGTGAAGACGTCCTGCTCCAGCCGGATCACCTCGGCACGCTGCCACCCGTTGGTGTCCTCCCTGCCAGGCGAGACGCACGGGGTGAGGGCGAGGGGCTGAGCCGGGATTACTGCCCTGGCCAGGGCACGACACCCAGCCCGCACCTGGGCTAGCAGCGCCGAGCGACAATCCGCACAGGGCAAGGGCTGCAGCAATGCCAGCCCCCTCGGCCAGCAGCCAGGGCCCCTCCCAGCCGGCCCCAGGCGCGGGCAGCGGCTCCAGCCCTTGCCACCTGCCCCTCCCCCTTCTGCAGAAGGGCAGAGGGAGCCAAGGGAGGGGGTCACCGAAGGTCACACGGGGTCATGGCTGCTCTAGGGAACAGCCTGGCAATTGCCGAGAGTCAGATCCTGCTTGGGCCCAGTGGGGCGACACCAGCTCCGCTGGCAGCTGGCGTGGCCAACCCGAGGCTGCCCGCTCTGTGCCTCCCAGCCAGCCCCGGCTCCCAGCCCACCCCGACCGCCAGCGGCCGTCCCCGAGGGACAGGGCTGGTAGCTCAGGAGTGCCTCGTAAGAGCCAGCGCCCCAGAGAGCTGCACACCCAGCCGGGGGCACTTCCCAGGGCGAGAGGGTTTCTCCCACCTGCCCCCCCGCACAGCTGGCTCTCCACACGGGAAGCCCTTTGGGGCGAGGGACACTCCAGACTGTGGCTGGGCTGTGAGGCAGCAGTGCAGGGAGCTGGGGGGCCCAGGGGTACCCCGAATGCCCAGGAGCCAATGCCAGCTTCAGCGGAGCACAGGCGGAAGCAGAGAGTGCGGAAGCCGGGCTCCGGGAGGGAGCTGGCGCGAAATGCCCCCGCAGGCTGGGAGGGGGCGACAGAGACACTTACCCAAGGCAAGAGCCCCTGGTGCAGGTCAGGCACCGAGTGAGGATGGCAGAGGAGGAGAGAAGGTGGGAAAAGAGAGAGATGGAAGATGAGCGTGGTGGCTACAGCCCCGGGCAGTGCGCCGGGCTGGGGGCACTCACAGGAGCAGCTCCTGCTGTGTCCGCTGGAAGACCTCGCCGATGTGCTGGAAGATGACGGGCGTGAACAGGTAGATGCCGCAGTTGATGATCTCGCTGACGAAGGTGCTGGGTTTCTCCACGTAGTGCAGGACCTGGGGGGCGAGGGGCCATGAGCGCCCCAATCTGGCTCGCCAGCACCACCCCACCGGGCGCAGCCAGGCCGAACGCGCCAGCTGGGCCATGCTGGGAACCGGACGCAGGTCACTGGGAGCGCAACTCTGCAGCGGGGCCACAGCACAGCGACGCCCCTGCCCCACCCAGCATGGGCAGCGCTGCCCGGGTGGCCCCAGCCCCTTACCTCGCACGTCTCCGTGTTGGCCACGATGCAGCCGTAGTTCAGGGACTGCTTCCTGTTGGCCTGTGGAAAGGGGACAGCGTCAGCGGGAAGCTGGGCAGAGGGGTCCCGAGGCTCCCAGCCGGCCGCCTGGGGCTCGGGCAGCCCCCCGCTCACCGTGGTGCCCAGCATGACGAAGCTGTGCGGCTCGCCGCACTGCTGCTGGAAGGCCAGCATCTCCGGCAGGGGGAACGCCGAGCACACGTCCGCGTTGAGGACGAAGAAGGCCTCGGGGTTGCCTGACAGGATCTGGTCCCGGAAGTGGTAGATGCCGCCGCCCGTGCCCAGCGCTGCGTACTCCTGCAGGTACCTGGGTGATGAAGTGGGAACTTCCTTAAGCTTTTGTCTGAATACTGTGCGTGCCTCAGTTTCCCCTATGTTACACAAGTATCTAGGTGGTGCGATAAGGGGGTGTGATCGTTGCAGAGACCCCTAGAGGGCAGGTGTGATGCCGACTGGCTGCCTGGGCAAACAGAAATCTGGGCCGACACCCTGTATCCCAGCAACAGACAGCCGGGCCCCTCCTCTGCCAGAGCCAGCCGGAGGGGCTGGAGAATAAAGAGACCAGAAGAACGGTTTGCCCAGGAAAGAGACAAAGGCTGCTGGGGCAGGGGGCACCTGAGGCTGGGCTGCTGGAAGCGAGTCAGTCGCCTGGTTTGGGACCCGGGGGGGGGGGCACTCTGGGCTCTGGCTCCCCCCAAGCTGGACTTTGCTGCAGGTCCCTGATTTCTGTGCTCACAAGCTCTGTCCTACGCTGGGCTCCCGGCTAAGAACCCGTCTGTGTCCCACGCTGGCTGGGAGTCACGGCTGGCTGCGGGGGGGGCAGGGCCCTTTGGGGGCGAATGAGGCTCCCCAGGGGTCGGGGGACTCGCTGTGGGGAGCTCCCGGGGGGAGCAGGGGGCTGAACGCTCCGAGGTCAGAGCCAGGAGATGCTGAAGCTGGGCAGGCTCCTTGCCCTGGTGAGTGGCCCTGAGGGGAGACGCTGCCCCCAAGTCCTGGCTGGCTTCACTCAGCGCGGGGCCCGAGCCCCCAGCCCGCGACTCCGGGACAACCTGCAAGCCAAGTCGGGGCACGGTCAGAGTCTTCCCTGCTACAGCAGTGTGACAAACTCTTGTTTTTTCCTGGTTTTCCAGTGGTTTGCATGGGGGGGGGTGGGACTCAGTGTCCCTGCGTGTTGCTGGTTTAACGAGGGGAGGGGAGAGGGAGTTTGTGGTTACACAGGACCGGAGAGGGAACTTGGGACCCCAGACGATGGCCTGGAGGACGGAGACCCCAGCGACTGGTGACCTGGCGACCCGGAGACCCAGCTCAGGAGTCGCAGCCAGTTCTGGCCAGTGGGAGGACAATGGGCTGCGGAGAGAGGACCCCGGTGACCTGACCAGCCGGTTCCAGCCCAAGGGGGGCAGAGGACAGAAGAGGGGAGAGGAGGCCCAGGCGACCTGGTTTACGACCCTGTTTCCCTGGAGAGAAGACAATGGACAGAGGCGGGGCCTGGGGCCGGGGGTATCAGATGCCCAGCTGGGAAGCAGTGGGGCTCGGGGCTGGAGAGGGGGAGCAGGCAGAGCCCACCTGGATGCAGGGGAGACTGGGATGTGCTGGGGGAGGCCAGGCCTGAGGGTCCTGAGAGTTTCCTGTTGTGACGCAGTCGGGAGCAGGGCGGATTGACCTGGGGATGTCGTCCAGTTTTACTGGGACTGTCTGCATGGGGGATGGGATATCAGGGGGTGACTTTATTTGAGGGATGGTACCTGAGCCTATAACCTGAGCCAGGAGGGGGGTGGGGACAAAGGGAGAGGAGGAGCTGGGGGGAGGGGAGTGAGTTGGCTGGAGGGGGGGTTTCAGTTTGGGGCTGGCTGGGAAGAGGCCGGGAACCCCAAGTCTGGGGTCTAAGCTCCTTGCCCCCCAGAGGGACCTGGCTGAGGGGTCCTGGTTGTACCTACAAGCTCTGCTTGGGACTGTGTTCCTGTCGTCTAATAAACCTTCTGTTTTACTGGCTGGCCGAGAGTCCCGGTGAATTGCAGGAAGCCGGGGGTGCAGGACCTGGACTCCCCCACACTCCGTGACACCTGTGCTATGTTCAGACGCTCAATAAACCCTCCTGTGTTACGCTGGTTGAGAGTCGCTCTGGGCTAGAAAACAGGGTGGGGGGGGGGCATTATTAGTCCAGAGCGAGGGGACTCCCTGAGGGGCCCACAGCAGAGACAGACGTGCTAAGGCTCAGAGAGGTGCGGCTCCAGGAGGTGGAGGGGCCTGACCCCGAGAGAGAGTGGAGCCCCGAGAAGGGCTGTCTCACTGAAAGGGGTTCCCCCCACGGACCGCACGGGGCCAAGCGTGGGCACGTACTGTGAGTCCGTGAGAGGCAGCACCAGTGCAGCCTCGGGACCGTGAGGGGGACTCAGGACAGCTGTCCCAGGCCCCTCTCCTGGGAGCAAGGCCCGAATGGCAGGGGAGGGACAGGACTCCTTGTCCCCGTGCTCGGGGGGGGGGGGGCTCAGCGAGTGCGGAACAGACCCAGGGGAATGGCAGCAGCAGACTGGGACCCTGTTGCCCAGGGGCCTGCAGGGACCCCACTAGGAGAGCTGCCTGGGCACACGGGGCTGGGCTCGGGAGGAGGTGGGGGTAGGCCAGGGGCGCTGGAGCAGGAGGCCCAACCAGACACCCCAGGCTCCAGAGGTGATCCCGGCAATTGCAGGCCAGGAAGCCTGACTTCAGCACCAGGCGAACAGGGGGAAACGACAGCAAAGAACAGAATTACCAGACACAGACACGGACATGGACTGTGGGGCAGTCAACACGGCGTTTGGCAGGGAAATCAGGCCTCACCCAGCTGTTAGAATTCTCTGAGGGGTCAAGTGTGTGGACAAGGGGGCTCGAGTGGATAGAGTGTTTCAGAAAGCCTTTGACAACGTCCCACAGCAAAGTGAGCTGCCATGGGATAAGAGGGACGGTCCCCTCCTGGGTCAGTAACTGGGTAAATGACAGGAAACGAAGGGTAGGAAGAAATGGTCACTTTTCAGACTGGAGAGAGGTAAATAGTGGTGTCCCCCAGGGGTCTGTATTGGGATTGGTGCTGTTCAACATAGTCATAACTGACCTGGAAAAGGGGTAAACAGTGAGGTGGCAAAGTTTTCAGATGATACAAAATTACTCAAGATAGTTAAGTCCCAGGCAGACTGTGAAGAGCTACAAAAGGATCTCACAAAACTGGGTGACTGGGCAACAAAATGGCAGATGCAATTCAATGTTGATAAATGCAAAGTGATGCACATTGGAAACCATAATCCCAACTATACATATACAATGATGGGGGCTAAATGAGCTGTTACCACTCGAGAGAGATCTTGGAGTGATGGTGGATAGTTCTCTGACAACAACCACTCCATGTGCAGCAGCAGCCAAAAGAGCTAATAGCATGTTAGGAACCATTAGAAAAGGGAGAGATAATAAGACAGAAAATATCATGTTGCCTCTATATAAATCCATGGTACGCCCACATCTTGATACTGTGTGCAGATGTGGTCACCCCATCTCAAAAAACATATATTGAAATTGGAAAAGGTTCAGAAAAGGGCAACAAAAATGATTAGGGGTGTGGAACGGCTGCCATATGAGGAGAGATTAAAAAGACTGGGACTTTTCAGCTTGGAAAAGAGACGACTAAGGGGGGATATGATAGAGGTCGATAAAATCATGACTGGTGTGGAGAAAGTAAATAAGGAAGTGTTATTTGTGCCTTCTCATAACGAAAGAACTAGGGGCACCCAATGAAATTAACAGGCAGCAGGTTTAAAACAAGCATAAGGAAGTATTTCTTCACACAACACACAGTCAACCTGTGGAACTCTTTGCCAGAGGATGTTGTGAAGGCCAAGACTATAACAGGGTTCAAAAAATAACTAGATAAGTTCCTGGAGGATGGTCCATCAATGGCTATTAGCCAGGATGGGCAGGGATGGTGCCCTAGCTGCTGTTTGCCAGAAGCTGGGAATGGGCGACAGGGGATGGATCACTTGATGATTCCCTGTTCTGTTCATTCCCTCTGGGGCACCTGGCACTGGCCACTGTCGGTAGACAGGACACTGGGCTACATGGACCTTTGGTCTGACCCAGTCTGGCCGTTCTCCCACCCAGCATGGAAAGTCCCCAGCCATGGGCCCCAGGCAGGGGGCTCCTACCCACCCACCTGATGGGGATTTTAAACTCCTGCTGTGCAGAGACCAGGAAGCGGCTCAGGGCTTCGTTGGGCTGGTAGAAGCCCACAAGGAGAATCTCCTTCATGCTTGGAACCTGGGGGGCAAGACACAGAGAGGTTAGGTGAGAGGAGAACCCTCCCCCCGCCCCAGGTGACACCTCCCCCCAGGGCCAGGACTTGCCCTGGCCCCCCATGGGCTCAGGCTAGAATTTACCCCTGACTCTAGCTGAGAGCCGTGGAGCCGAACGACCCTTGTCCCCCGCACAGGTGGGCCCAGCCCTTGCATGCGGCTGGCTCGTTACCTTGGTGCAGGCCTCGATGTGGTGCTGGATCATGGGCACCCCAGCCACCGGGAACAGCGGCTTCGGGACTTCGAAGGACAAGGGCCGGAAGCGAGTCCCTGGGGGGAGGAACGAGGGGCTCAGGGGACAGCAGACATGTAGGGTTTCCTGGCCAGGCTGGCTCACTGGCGCTGCACAGACCCCGGAGATCGGGTCGTCTCCTTCCCACCACCAGACCGGTAGCCAGGAGCTTTCGCTGGCCGGCCGCAGTGCCCGCTCCACGCACCGTGCCCCATGCCAGGGCCACAAGCCAGGCGCCAGCACAGCACCAGCTCCTGGAGTCAGCCCGGCACAGCGGGCGCTGGGCCTGGGGGCTGGGCTGCAGGGCTGAGGGGAGCAGGACACGGGGGGCTGGCAGCCCCGTGGGGCAAAGGGGGCGAGGCAGATGCCACGGGAGCCGGCTGGGACGGGAGGGCACGAGGCAGAGCAGGCGCTGGGAGGGGCTGAGCGGCTCCCGGGCAGGACTCTCGCTGCGCTGTGGGGCAGACCCCAGCCCTTCCCCTGGCGCTGGGGGCACAGGGCGGGGGGCGGCTCTCACCTTTCTGCGGCCCCCCGATGAGGATCACGGCCTTCAGCATGTTCACGGACCCTGCACAGGAGACAGACCGACTCAGAGAGCCCCGCACCCCACACGCCCCCAGCCCGGCCTACCCCAGCCCCCCAGTCACCCCCCAGCCCCCCGTTACGTGCCCTGCCCCACAGCCCCCCCACTCACCCCCCAGCCCCCCGTTACGTGCCCTGCCCCACAGCCCAGAGCCCCCCACTCA
>QXTE01000642.1:3966-22834 GCA_003942145.1 Platysternon megacephalum | reverse complement strand
GCTGGGAAGCAGGGGGGCTCGGGGCTGGAGAGGGGGAGCAGGCAGAGCCCACCTGGATGCAGGGAGACTGGGATGTGCTGGGCTGAGGGAGGCCAGGCCTGAGGCCGGAGAGTTTCCTGTGCTGGGTTCAACGCTCAATAAACCTCCTGTGTGACGCTGGCTGAGAGTCGCTCCGGGCTAGAGAACAGGGCGGGGGGGGCAGGGGGGGGGGAGGCATCGTCCCCTTCGGGGGGGTGGAGGCCCCGGGGGCCCAGAGCGAGGGGACTCCCTGAGGGGGCCCATGGCAGAGACAGACGTGCTAAGGCTCAGAGAGGTGCGGCTCCAGGAGATGGAGGGGCCTGACCCCGAGAGAGAGGGGACCCCCGAGAAGGGCTGTCGCACTGAAGGGGGTTCCCCCAACGGACCGCACGGGGCCAAGCGTGGGCCGACCTGTGAGTCTGTGACACTGGTAGCTGAGGGACTGGAGTGCTGGAGACAGGCAGAGCCCCCAGCTCGATCAGTCAGGAGAAGATGAAGTCCCAGTGGAACTGATGCAGATTTTGGATCCAGGCATCAGAGCACTGACTGGAGCCTGGGTCGGGGTTTTTGTAGGGAAACAACAATGGTTCAAGGGAGACACTAGATTTGTTTATGGGTAAACAAGGGAGATCCCAGAGTTGTTTTGTTCAGGCTAGACATGGGGCTGCTCATTCCTGGCTATGGACGGTGTTCCGTGGAGGGAGCTCACAGTGCAATTAGGGAGCGTCACTATTTTGGATCCCAATCAAGGATTTATGACTAGAATTGGTCTGATAACTGCTGAGCTGGGTGTGTGCAGGCGGGTTCATTGATATCTGGAGCAGAGATCCCCCATGATGCATTGCGTCCCTGCTTCTCTGCTCCCAGAGTTCCCTGCGGTTCTCGCCTGGGAATCTCTGGTCTCCGTTCTGTAGCTAATGGAGACGCCTCCTTGTCCCATCTTCCATGCAAATGAGGCCAGGGGAGTTTCCTTAATCCTGTCACCCTTGGCCCAGCGGTTTGTGTGTCTCCCACGGCCTGTCATTGCTCTTTGTCAGTCTGTCGTCTGATCCGTTCTGGGTCAAGCAGAGGCTGGGGGAGGGGGGAGGGTCTTTCGTGAGTCAGGCAGGCTGGGTACTGCGCCCTGGTGCCCCGAGAACACACAGCTGACAGGGAACAGTTGTGTCGTTTAAATGAATTACTCAGAGCTCTGTGTGCCCTGCAGGCTGGCAGGCTGGGGGAGCCAGAATGGGGCTGAGGACAGGCTGCTGGCCCACGGCTGGAGCTACATACAGTCGCTCCGGGTGTGCCCTGCGTGCTGGCAGGCTGGGGGTGAGCCGCCCGGGCCGGGAGCTACAACAGCAAAGCGTTGTGAGGCAGCCGGGGTCACAGGGCAGGCGGTGACGCCCCCCCCTCCCCCGGTCTGGATGGCACCGCGATTGGACTGTGACTGTGCCACCAAACTGAGGTCTCGCCCCCAAACGTTCCAGATGCCCCAGTCACTGGGCACTTCTCAGGAGCCCCAAATGCAAATGAGCCCCAGAGGTCCCAGTTTGACCATGAATTGATTGACGAACCCAGTGGTGAGTTGCAAGGCGATTTTCGGAGAAAAGCTCCAAGTTACCAGCAATCCACCCCCCAGCTCTCCGGGCGTCTTGGAACCGGGCTCGCTGCAGGCTTTGGGGACTGGCTTGGATTAGAGATTGGGAAGGGGCCTTTTCTGCCTTCGTGCCCGTCACTGGGGCGGGGGTTCCAGCGACACCCGAACAGCCACGAGCACAGCAGCCTGCGTGTGCCCCACAGGGCCGGAGCGGGCACGGAGCCAGTGGCCGAGCCCACAGGGCACATTGCGGGGGCAGGGGCCGAGCCCAGCTGGTGTTCACACCCGGAGGGGCCGCGGGGGCTCCATCTGTCTGGAGGCTCCTGCTCTGACTGGGAACGAAGTGACACCCTCTGGCTCGGCAGCCCCCCGGCCCCATATTCAGTGAGAGACCCCCATGGCCGACCCAGGAGCTGCTGGGGGAGCCACAGTAGGGGGCGCTCCCCCATGGAGTGACCACTGACCCCAGCATGGCCGAGGTGTCGTCGCGCTGATTATAGTGAACCTGAAGTCACCAGACCCCCATCGGGTGGCAGCCCCAGTGCCCCGGCCCAAAGCCAGCCCTGAGCATTACCCTGCAGCTCACTGAAATCCTGCTCCAGCCTCACTTCCTGTCCTAAACCGTCATGTTCTTGTTAAACAGTTGCTATGCCCCACCCCAGAGGTGGCTGCACCTCAGCGCCAGATGAGGGACCTGTGTATAAACAGACCCCCCACGCCCCCCCCCAGCGGCGGCTCCACCTCAGCGCCAGATGAGGGACCCGTGTATAAACAGCCCCCCCAACCCCCACCCCAGAGGTGGCTGCACCTCCGCGCCAGATGAGGGACCTTTGTAGAAACAGACCCCCCACGCCTCACCCCAGAGGGGGCTGCACCTCAGCGGCAGATGAGGACCCCCTGTAGAAACAGCCCCCCCACCCCAGAGGTGGTGGCACCTCAGCGCTAGATGAGGGACCCTTGTATAAACAGACCCCCCCCGCCTCACCCCAGAGGTGGCTGCACCTCCGCGCCAGATGAGGGACCTTTGTATAAACAGACCCCCCACCCCACAGCCCGTTGCACCTCAGCGCTAGATGCGGGACACTTGTATAAACAGACCCCCCACCCCAGAGGTGGCTGCACCTGAGCGCCATAGGAGGGACCTTTGTATAAACAGACTCCCCACGCCTCACCCCAGAGGTGGCTGCCCCTCAGCGCCAGATGAGGGACCTGTGTATAAACAGACCCCCCACCCGCCACCCCAGAGGTGGTTGCACCTCAGCGCCAGCTGAGGGACACTTGTATAAACAGACTCCCCACGCCCCACCCCAGAGGTGGTTGCACCTCAGCGCCAGATGAGGGACACTTGTATAAACACACCCCCCACGCCTCACCCCAGAGGGGGCTGCACCTCAGCAGCAGATGAGGGCCCCGTGTATAAACAGACCCCCCACCCCACAGCCCGTTGCACCTCAGCGCTAGATGCGGGACACTTGTATAAACAGACCCCCCCCGCCTCACCCCAGAGGTGGCTGCCCCTCAGCGCCAGATGAGGGACCTGTGTATAAACAGACCCCCCACGCCCCCCCCCAGCGGCGGCTCCACCTCAGCGCCAGATGAGGGACCCGTGTATAAACAGCCCCCCCACCCCCCACCCCAGAGGCGGCTGCACCTCAGCGCCAGATGAGGGACCTGTGTATAAACAGACCCCCCACCCCAGAGGTGGCTGCACCTCCGCGCCCGATGACGTCCCTGTGTACAAACAGACCCGCCACGCCCCACCCCAGACGTGGCTGCACCTCAGCGGCCGACGAGGGACCCGTGTATAAACAGACCCCCCACGCCCCCCCCCAGAGGGGGCTGCACCTCAGCGGCAGATGAAGGCCCCGTGTATAAACAGACCCCCCCCGCCTCACCCCAGAGGTGGCTGCACCTCCGCGCCCGATGACGTCCCTGTGTACAAACAGACCCGCCACGCCCCACCCCAGACGTGGCTGCACCTCAGCGGCCGACGAGGGACCCGTGTATAAACAGACCCCCCACCCCCCACCCCAGAGGTGGGTGCACCTCAGCGCTAGATGAGAGACACTTGTATAAACATACCTCCCACGCCCCACCCCAGAGGTGGCTGCACCTGAGCGCCATAGGAGGGACCTTTGTATAAACAGACCCCCCACCCCACAGCCCGTTGCACCTCAGCGCTAGATGCGGGACACTTGTATAAACAGACCCCCCACGCCCCACCCCAGAGGTGGCTGCACCTCAGCGCCAGATGAAGACTCCCTGTGGAAATGGCGCCTGCATCTCAGTGCTGGAGGAGGGTCCCTGCCCACTCAGCGGCTCAGTCCCAGGGGCGTATGGGCAGCGGGCAGGTACCAGTAGCCGCGTGGTGGGGAGAGGCTGGGCTGCTGTGACCGGGGCAGGATTCGGTGGGGTTCACTGACGCTAGCGAGGTGGAACATGCCAGACGACTATTGGCAGGTGGGGCAGGATGAGCCAGGGGGCCATGGGGCGGGGGTGGGGCAGGGCGTGCTGCCCCCCCCCCCCCCCCCCCGCAACAAAGCAGGGGGCAGAGACGCGTCACCAAACAGCAGCAGCCCCTTTATTGAACCCAGCAGCGAGCGGAGCTGAGTCCGGTGCAGCCTGGAGCCCGCGGGGGGGGACGAGCCAGAGCCCAGGGCCCCACCCCCACCCCTCCTCGCCCCGGGGAGCTGGTGGCTGTGCCAGATCTGGCGCCATTTAACAGAGGGCCCATGTCCCAGGGCGGGGCCGTGCCCCCGGGCCAGGGCGGGGGCAGCCTCCCTCCGGGGTCTCTGCTGGCTGGTGCGGGGGCCGTGCCAGAGGGCCGAGCCCCGGGTGCGGGAGGCGCTGGTGGGGTCCGGTGGCAGCGACGTGCGGGCAACGGGGTCAGAGCACGTCCACGCGGGCGAAGGACTCGTCTGTGCCCAGGCTGTTCTCCACGAAAACCTCGTACTTCCCGGCGTCGCTCGTGGCCACCCGCTTGATGGTGAGAGTGGTCGAGTTGCTGCCGATGTCGTAGAACACCCTGGGGAGACGGGCCGGCCGCACGGAGACAGGTGAGAGCCCAGGCCGGAGACACCCGCCCCCCGGAGCTGTACCCGCGCTGGGCGCCCGCACTGGAGACCCACACCTGGGCCGGGGACCCGCCCCGATCCCTCTGGACTGGCACCCGCAGCCCAGTCCCCCACGTCTGAGACCGGGCCTGATCCTCCGGGACAGCTGGCCCAGGGTCCTGTCAGTGCAGCCCCCCTCCCCCGCAGGGCAAAGGCGGGGGTCAGGCCCCCCTCACCTGTCATCCTCCTCGATGTCCTCCCCATCCTTGGCCCAGCCCACGTCGGGCGCCGGCTCGCCGCTGATGTGCGCCGTCAGGGTGACCGTGGCGCCTTTCTTCACCTTGGTGCTCTCCGGCCCCTTCTCGATCTTGGCAGGAACTGGGGGGGTGACACCGTTAAATGGGGGAGGGGCGCCTGAGCTGAGCCCCCTGCCCGGCAGCCAAGGAATGGGCAGCCCAGCATCGGGGCCCCGGGGCCACAACCAGCCTGGGCTCGGCTAGAACGAACCCCAGGGACACAGAAAGGGGCAGGTGCAGGAGAGGTGCAAGGGGTCCTGGGGGCACAGAACAGGGGGTCCCGGGAGCACAGAACAGGGGGTCTGGGGGCACAGAACAGGGGGTCCCGGGGGCACAGAACAGGGGTTCACAAGGCACAGAACAGGGGTCCCGGGGGCACAGAACAGGGGTCCGGGGACACAGAACAGGGGGTCCCAGGGGCACAGAACAGGGGTCCCGGGGACACAGAACAGGGGTCCGGGCTGTTACCTTCCACCAGGATGCGGGCGGAGTCGGAGCACTCCCCGAAGGTGTTCTTCACGGCGATGGTGTAGCGCCCCAGGTCGGCCAGCCCGCCGTCCCGCACCACCAGCGCCACGATGTCGGGGTCCTCGAAGACGTAGCGGTACTTGGGCCCGTCCTTCAGCTCCTGCCCGTCCTTGGACCAGCGGATGAAGGGGTCGGGGAAGGCACTGATCCGGCACTCCAGCCGGGCGGCGCTGCCCTCGATCAGCATCACGTCCTTCAGCTCCTGAAGCACCCGCGGGGGCCCCTTCTCTTTCAGCTCCTTGCGGGACCTGGCGGGAGGCGCTCGCGTGGGTCCCCCGGCCCCCCCAGTCCCGCAGAGCCCCCCAGAGCCCCCCTGCCCTCCAGTCCCCCAGAGCCCCCAGAGCTGCCTGTGCCTCCCCGCCCTCCAATCTCCCCAAACCCCCAGAGCCCCCTGTGCCTCTCCGCACTCCAGTCCCCCCGAGACCCCCCAGTGCCCCTGAGCCCCCCCACCCTCCACTCTCCCACGGCTCCCCAGAGCCACCAGAGCCCCCCTGCCATCCAATCTCTCCAACTCCTCAGTGCCCCTGAGCCCCCCCACCCTCCACTCTCCCACGGCCCCCGCACCCACCTTGCCCTCCACCCCCCGCCGTCACCCCTAGGGCTCCCCAGCAGCCCCCTCCAGCCTCACCCTGTGGCCCCCGCAGCCGGTAGCGCCCAGAGCCCCGGCCCCGTGTAGTGCCTGGGTGCGGCTGCAGAGCCGGGCACAGGCCCCATGTTTCACCCCCCGCCCCTCACCTGTGTCCCCGGTAGGAGGCCTGGATGCGGATGGCCGCGTTCTGCACCTGCGGGTCGTTAATGTCCAGGGTGCAGCCAGGGGGTGGCGGAGCCACCGCCTTCTTGGGGGCCGCTTTCGACATCTGCTGAGGGAGAGCCAGCTGAGTGCCCGGGCGGGACCCCCAGGGACCCCAGAACCCCCCAGGGACCCCAGAACCCCCCAGGGACCCCTTCCCTCAGGCATCCCCCAGGGACCCCAGAACCCCCCAGGGACCCCAGAACCCCCCGGGCACCCCTTCCCTCAGGCACCCCCCAGGGACCCCAGAACCTCCCGGGGACCAAACCCTAGAAACCCTTTCCTCCTAAAAACCCCTGGAACCTCCCCAGGACCTACTCCCCCCAGCACAGGGAGCCGAGACCCTCAGGGACCCCCTGCCCCTTCCTACAGAGCCAGCCGGGAGCAGGGTGGAGCTGCCAGGCTGCCCCCCATCACCCCGCAGATCCAGCTAGACATGGGCCGGGGGGGGGCTGGAATCCAATCCTCGGCTCCCATGCTGCTGGTGTGTTCGGCTCGGGCTCCCCAAGGGATTCCTGCGCTCGGCTCCGCCCAGCCCCACTGAACAGCCCCCCAAGGGGGCAGAGCCCCCCGGCCAGACCCTGCTGGCAAACCCTGACCCCAAGATCTTCCTCCAGCCATGGCCCCGGACTTCCCACTGCCCCGTCCCCCCCACTCCCGCCCAACCCCCCCCGTCCGCTGCCCCATCCCCCCACTCCCGCCCAACCCCCCCGCCNCCCCGTCCCCCCACCGCCCGCTGCCCTGTCCCCCCCCACTCCCACCCAACCCCCACCACCAGCTGCCCCATCCCCCACTTCCGCCCATCCCCCCACTGCTCCCCACCCCCTCGCTATCCACTTACTACCATCCCCCTATTGCCCCTGCCCCCTCACTGCCCACTAGGTCCCCCCACCCCCTCATCCCCCCACTGCCCCGCCCCCTCACTGCCCCTGTACCCCATCTTCCTGCTGCCCCTGCCCCCGCACTGTCCCTTTCCCCCCACCAGACCCCACGCTGCCCCAGCCCTGCGTCCTGGGGAAAACGGGGCAGAGCCGGGAATGGCCCCACCCCCCTGAGGTTCGGTGCCCTCGCCCCAGAGTCCTGGGCAGGGCTGGGGCCGGTGCTGGGGGGCTGAATGCCAGGTGTCCCTGCTTCTGGGGGGCCGGCTCTGCCCCACTGGGACTCCCTGGGACAAGCTGAGCTGCGTCGGGCCCCCAGGCCCCCCCAGCCGTGGGGCAGGCAGCTCCGGGGCGGGGGGGCTGGGGGAAGGCAGGGGCTGCCCAGGTCTCTCCTGTGACGGGTGGGGGGCACTTACCAGGGCGCGCCAAGAGCTGCTGTCGGGGCAGGAGGGGACTGGCCAGGCCTGGGGGGGACTGGAGCATCCCCATCAGGCCTGGCTTTATACCCCGGCCAGGGCGGGGCGCCAGGCCCCCGGGGCAGCTTCGCCTGAGCCACCAGCTGCATTCCCGGCCCGACGTCGCCTTCTTTGGCCAGTCAGGGGCCCCCTCCCACGGCGGCCTGGCCGGGGCCCCCCCACGCCCCAGCCCTGGCATTCCTTATATAGCCTGGCCACGGCTACCGGCGGGAATTGGGGCTGGCCGGATTGCAGCCTGTGCTGGCTCATCGCATACCGGCCGTCCACCGGGACCCCCCACAGCAGCTGGGCAGCCCTGGGCCGGCTCTGCCGGCCGCGTGTGCGTGTCTGTCTGCTCCCCAACCGCCGCCCCCCTGCACCCCTCAGCCAGCAGGGCTCCCCATCCCCTGCCCCCCGCTGCACCCCTCAGCCAGCAGGGCTCCCCATCCCCCGCCCCCCGCTGCACCCCTCAGCCAGCAGGGCTCCCCATCCCCCGCCCCCCCTGCACCCCCTCAGCCAGCAGGGCTCCCCATCCCCTGCCCCCCGCTGCACCCCCCCACCCTGGTGCTGCTCCCCAACCCCCCATCCCGCCCCCATCCCACACCCGAACTGCTCCTCAGCTCCAGCCCCCGGGCAGCCGGGACAGAGCAGTGTCGGGAAGGGAGTTGGGGGGGGGGGGGCGGGGTGTGTGGCTATAGCAGCCCAGGGCCCCTCCCGCTTGGTTCGCACCTCGTAGGGTCCTTTGGGGGGGAACAACGCTGGTTCTCCCCCTTCCCCGGGGGGGGGGGGGCAATACCGACAGGGTCACAGCTGGAGTCCCAGGCACATCTCTGCAGGGACAGACTGAGCCCCGGGGTCCCCTCCAGGGTCTTCTCCCCCCTCGCCGTCCCCCCCACCACAGTGTCTCCTCCCTCCCCACAGCAGCTGTTTGGACTCCCAGGGCAGAAGGGCCCATTGTGATCATCTGGCCTGGCCGGACCTGCCCCAAGACCAACCCTAGGGCAGAGAAACATCCCTGGGGGCGTTGTCGGGGTGGAGGATACGCCAGTGGTTCGTCCCCTCCCTGCTGGCCAGGCTGAGTGCATCTGGCTTCAGCTCCCGGCCCTGGGACGCATCAGACCCTCCTCTGCCCGGCTGAGCAGCCCGGGCGAAATCATTGATCCCCAGGTAGGTACCTACAGCCTGGGCTTGTCAGCCCTTCCCCTGCCCTTTGTGCTGCTAACGAGACGCCGCTCCGGGAGTCTCTCACTTTTCGAACCCTTTAATCACTCACGGCTCGGCTCGGCCCCTCTTCGATTCACCAACATCCCTCTGGAATGGGGGCACCAGAACTGGGCACCGGGCTCCGGCCGCAGGCGCAGCAGTGCCAGATATGGCGGCCAGATCACCTCCCTGCTGCTATTCCAGGCTGCTTGTGCAGCTCAGGGTCGCGTCAGCCCTTTGGCCCCTGCATTGCACGGGGAGCTCGTTTACCTGATTATGCACCACATAAAAACATCTGACCGGCCGGACTGGGTCAGACCAAAGGTCCATCTAGCCCAGTGTCCTGTCTGCCGACAGTGGCCAGTGCCAGGTGCCCCAGAGGGAGTGAACAGAGCAGGGAATCCNTTTATATAGAGGCAATATGACATTTTCTGTCTTATTATCTATCCCTTTCTTAATGATTCCCAACATTCTGTTGCTTTTTTGACGCCGCTGCACATTGAGTGGCTGTTGTCAGAGAACTATTCACAATGACTCCAAGATCTCTCTCTCGAGTGGTAACAACTAATTTAGCCCCCATCGTTGTATATGTATAGTTGGGATTATGGTTTCCAACGTGCATTACTTTGCATTTATCAACATTGAATTTCATCTGCCATTTTGTTGCCCAGTCACGCAGTTTTGTGAGATCCTTTTGTAGCTCTTCGCAGTCTGCCTGGGACTTAACTATCCTGAGTAGTTTTGTATCATCTGAAAACTTTGCCACCTCACTGTTTACCACCTTTTCCAGATCGTTTATGAATATGTTGAATAGGACTGGGCCCAGTACAGACCCCTGGGGGACACCACGATTTACCTCTCTCCAGTCTGAAAACTGACCATTTATTCCTACCCTTGTTTCCTGTCTTACTCAGTTACCAATTGTAACGATGCTGCCTTTGGTGGGACACTTCTGAGAGCGCCAATTCAGGACAAATTGCTCAGAGCAGGGCAGTCACAGCCCAAGGCCGGGGTTTCTCCACTTCTAAGGCACCAAACCAGCCCAACAGGGAGGACTTCGGTCTCACCCCACTGGCTAACCACAAGTCACACAAGCAATTCCCTCAGACACGCCAGTTTCCCAGTATCACCACCAGTGCCACTCATTATGGGGACGAATGGTTATGAAAACCAATACCCCAGTAAAAGAAAAAAGGTTCCCCTGATCCCAAAGGACCAAGCCCCAGACCCAGGTCAATAGACAAGTCAGATCTTACCCACAAATCACGCTGTTGCCAATCCTTCAGAATCTAAAATCTAAAGGTTTATTCAGAATCTAAAATCTAAAGGTTTATTCATAAAAAGAAATATAGATGAGAGCTAGAATTGGTTAAATGGAATCAATTCCATACAGTGATGGCAAAGTTCTTGGTTCAGGCTTGTAGCGGTGATGGAATAAACTGCAGGTTCAAATCAAGTCTCTGGAACATCCCCAGCTGGGATGGGTCCTTCAGTCCTTTGTTCAGAGCTTCAGTTTGTAGCAAAGTCCCTCCAGAGGTCAGAAGCAGGATTGAAGACAAGATGGGGGGGTTTCCAGGGCCTTTTATATTCTCTGCCCTGTGGAAGGACCCCTTTGTTCTTACTGTGGAAAATCACAGCAACAAGATGGAGTCTGGAGTCACACGGGCAAGTCACATGTCCAGGCATGACTCAGTTTGCAGGCCGACGCCATTGTTTACATGTTAGTTTGAACGTTCCCAGGAAAGCTCAGATGTGGGTTGGCGTCTCCCAAAGTCCAGTGTCAGTTTAGTGTTTCTTGATTGGGCACTTACTGAGAATTGTCCCTTCTGAAGAAGCTGCCCAAAGAAGCTTCACTGAGGCTACTTAGAATCAAACACATTGAGATACAAGTACATAGATAATATTCATAACTTCAACTACACAAATGACACACACACAGAGTCAGCATCATCATAACCAGCGAATCATAACCTATCCATAGACACCTCGCAGGACCTCCTCTGTACAAGATTTGCTGCAAATATATAACAGTGGTTGCAACAATGATCTATACCAGTGGTTCTCAAACTTTTTTTCCTGGTGACCCCTTTCACAGAGCAAGCCTCTGAGTGCGACCCCCCCTTATAAATTAAAAACACTTTTTTATATATTTAACACCATTATAAATGCTGGAGGCAAAGCAGGGTTTGGGGTGGAGTCTGACAGCTCGCGACCCCCCCATGTAACCCTGAGGGGTCCCANCCCATGTAATAACCTTGTGACCCCCCTGAGGGGTCCCGACCCCCAGTTTGAGAACCCCTGATCTATACCATCACAGGTTATGTCATTAATGTCACACCCATCCATGCAAGGACCTTCCCTCTTATCCCATGACAGATTACTTTGCTTAAGCGCCTTTGGTGAGGGACCTTGTCAAAGGCTTTCTGAAAATCCAAGTACACTATAGCCTTGTCCACATGCGTTGACCCCCTCAGAGAATTCTAGTAGATTGGTGAGGCATGATTTCCCTTTACAAAAATCACATTGACTCTTCCCCTAAAAATTATTATCCCCAAATCTTTTTCAGATTCCATGTTTTCCAGGACAGAGTCCCCCATCCTGTGCGTGTGGCCTGCAGTCTGTGTTCCTAGTTGTAGACATTTACATTTGGCCATATTAAACACATATTGTTTGCTTGCACCCAGTTTACAAACCAATCCCAATTGCTCTGAATTTGTGTGTCATATTTCCAGGTCATTGCTAAAAAGGATAAATACCATAGGGCCAAGAACCAGTCCCTGCGGGATCCCACTGGAAATATACCCACTCAATGACGATTCCGCGTTTACAGTTACATTGTGAGACCTATCAGTTAGCCAGTTTTGAATCCATTGATGAGCCATGTTAATTTTATATCGTTCTAGTTTTCTAATCAAAATGTTGTGCGGTACCAAGTCAAATGCCTTACAGAAGCCTAAGTACAACACTATTACCTTTATCACCCAAACTTGTAATCACTTCAAAAAAAAGATATCAAGTTAGTTTGAGAGGCTCTATTTTCCATAAACCCCTGGTGATTGGCATTAATGATACTACACACCTTTAATTCTGTATTAACTGAGTCCTGTATCGGCTGCTCCATTATCTTGCCTGGGATCAATGTCAGGGAGACAGGCCTGTAATTTCGCAGGTCACCCATTTACCTTTTTAAAAACTGGCCCAACATTCGCTTTCTTCCAGTCTCTGGGAAGTCCCCAGTGTTCCAAGACTTATTGAAAATCAACATTAATGGGCCTGCGAGCTCCTCAGCCAGCTCTTTTAAAACTCTTAAATGCAAGTGCGCTTCACCCCGATTTAAAAGTGTCTGACTTTAGTAGCTGCTGTTTAACGTCCTCCAGAGACACGGGTGGGATGGGAAGAGTGTTATCACCATATGATGAGACTATATGATCTGTTCCCCCCCCCCCAAATACAGAACAGAAACATTCACTGGACACTTCTGCTTTTTCTGCATTATTATTGATAATTCTACCCTTTCCATCTAGTAATGAACCAATACCATTGTCAGAATTCTTATTATTCCCAACATATTTTAAAAACTCCTTCTTATTGTCCTTAACTCTCCTGGCCAGAGATTTCTCCTTGTGTCCCTTGGCTTCCCTTTTCAGTTTTCTACAATTCCTAACTTCTGATTTGTATTCATTAGTATCAACTTCCCCTTTCTTCCATTTGTTTTATACATCTATAATTTTTTATAGCTACCTTCACTTTCCCTCTAAACCAGGCCGCCTTTTAACCAGCACGGCCTTCTTCCTCAGCTGTGGGATGGTGGCTTTTGGGCATCTAGTACGTGCTCTTAAATGATTCCCACTTACCATTCCCATTTTCTAATTACATTTTCCTCCCAGGTGATCCGGCTCATAACTGTCGGCAGTGATGTGGAATTCTCCCTAGCAAAGCTCCCGGTATCTCTCTCCCTGCTCTGGACTTGATTCTGCTCACACATTACAAAGGGGATCAAGTCAGGATCACGTGTCCCTAAGCTCCCATTACTTGAAGTGCTGTGATCGGTTCCCCTCTATCTGCCACCACAAGGGCTGAGAGAATCCCCCCGTTGGCTGCACCGCGTCTGGAGTTAGGAAATCGCCACCTGTTGTATGTAGAAATCCCCAGGGTGTTTCAGGACCGGCAGCATGCGCCCCCCAGCGTGTGTCCCTCAGACCGAAGTCCCCCCCGATCGCGCCGCTTTCCCCCTCCACGGTGTAGATGGTGCAGAACGATCGGCTCAGCCTGGTCCCCAGGGGATTTGGGCTCCGGGGCAGACACCAGCTAACAGCCCCTCGTGAGCGTTATCTGCCCGGACACTGAGCCAGGAGCATTCTGGGGGAGCAGCGCCTGGGACGCAGGCAAGGCCATTTCTGACAGGGCCCCTCCCCTTCTGCCCACTCCATGCTAGGTCCTAAGCAGCGATTTGAACCCTCCAACCCTGCGACTCACCCACCAGGTTTCAGTGACACCAACTAGATGGAATTGATGCTCCTCGATGAGCTATTCCCATTCGCCGTTTGCTCCCCGGCTCCCAGCGCTGGTGTCCAGGCAAGTCACAAATTTCTTCTCTCCGGGTCCTTTGGCTCCTCGATTTTCTTCGCAGCGTCTGGAGCTTGTGCTGGCCGAGTGCTCGGATCTTCCCTCTCTTCGGCCTCCCCTTGGGCTCTCAGGAAACCCCTTCTGGCTTCAGGCAGGGAAGAGAACACGCCGCTCCCCACCACTGTCCCAGCACATGCAGCCGCAGCAGGGAGGAAAGTCTCCCCACGCCCCCTCTCAGCTCGTCCGCTCGGCCAGCGTGGCTCAGACCCATGGTCCTTCCCGGCCAGGGGAGTGCGGAGCCGGCGCTCGGGCTGGGGGCAGCTTAGCCCACTAGAGCCCAAGGCCAGCAGGCACCGTTGTGGTCACCTAATCTGGGGAGCCCAGGTGAGACCTGCCCTGCGTCAATTCCTGTCTGAACCAGGAGAACAGCCAGGCTGGGCTCAGAGCTGCAGCCGGTGCTGGCCAATCCGCCCCAGGCCTCAGGCCGCTGGGCCAATGTTTTATTGCTCCCGCTGCATCGCCGTAAAACCTGGCAAGCGTCACGCCCGGTGTCGCAGCAAACCGGCCGCGCTTAGTCCCCTGCAAGCCAGGATAGCGGGGAAAAGCTGAGCTCCTGTGAGCCTCCGGCCGGCAGCATCCCCTGCCCCGCTGGCCCAAAGCCCCCAGGATCCAGCCGAGTTCTTAGCCCTGAGTCCTGCGGGCGGGAACCCGGGTCCCCACGGTCTCTCCCACGCAGCTCCAGCCACATGGGGACTGTTCTCGATAGTTCATTGCCAGCTGCCTACGGGACTCCTACCCAGTCCCCTGTCCCGGTGAGAAATTAACCCCTTCACACCCACAGAACAGAGTCAGTGGGGAAACTGAGTCACCTTTTTCATAAAAATATTGCAGAAATTTCCCACATTCTCCAATCCCCCTATTCCCTCCTCCCCACCCCCACCCCCACTCTTATCTGTGTGAGTTTTTGCCTGGGAGACAAGCTGCTCAGGGCACCAGCATGTTACACCCCCCGGGGCGGCCGGGCAGAGCTGTGCTGGGTGCTGTTCAGCTGGAAGGTGTCAGTGGTTTCCATCAGCCGGTTCTTTGGTCTCCAGACAATGGCCGAGGTGGCTCAGCTGGGCCCCTGCTCACCAGCAGCTCCGTGTCCCTTGTTCCACCCTCTGTCCCCCCTGCCCCAAAGCTCAGCGGGGGGCTGCCCGTCCCTGTGCTGGCCCCGAGCAGGCCCCGCGTCAAGCGCAGGATCTCACTTGGCACCATCAGACATCGGGGCCTGTCGGGCTGCAGCGTCCAGCCGCTGGCGCTTGTCCTGCCCGGCTCCGCTGGGTTAAAGGGCCCCTTAGCGCCGGGTGTTTTCTGACCATGAAGGTCCAGAATCACAACTTCCTGGCAATGAGGGGCTGGGGGGGCCCTCGAGAGATCATCACGTCCGGCCCCCGGCGCTGAGGCAGGGACAAGTAACCATAACCCAGCCGGACGGGGGTTTGTCCAGCCTGCTCTTCAAACCCTCCAGTGCCGGGGATCCCACAGCCTCCCTTGGATGCCTGTCCCAGAGCTTAGCTACCCTGGGAGTTAGAAAGCTTTTCCCGATAGCGAACCTCAAATCTCCCTGGCTGCTTGTCCTGCCTCCAGTGGAACATAAAAACACAAGACTGGCCAGACTGGGTGTGACGTTATGAGTGTGATATAATATCTCATTGAAAGGTGACAGGGCCAGAAAGAGTTAATTACCTCCCAGACTGACCTGACCCATGGCCCAACTTCAGAGGAAGATCTGTACATGAACAGAGCTTTGAAATGCAGCCGGCATTGTTAGAGGTAGAAGGGGAGATGTGTGCTCAGGGCTTGTGATGTAAGCAAACAAGTCTTGTCTATTGCTATAGCTTTGATTCAAAGATCAAAAAAGGAGTATTAGTATTTAGGAAGACACTTGAGGGAAATAGTATTATTGTCTATGTGTCTCTTTGAAGGTTGTGGTAACCTGTATCTGAACTGCTTAATGGATAAATTACCCTGTGCTAATTGCCAGGATGTTTGGGAGAAGGAGAGTTCAGCCTATTGTTTTCTCAGGCCGAAAGGCTGCTGGAAATGTATAAGAACCCTGGGACACGATCCTGCTTCATCTCTGATCTGCTTTGGGTTTCAAGAGGGGGAAACCTTAAGCCACAAGGATTGAGATCCCCAGTCTTTGACTGGAGCCACCCTGAATATGGACATTGGACTATAACCTCTGGACTATTTCTAAAAGGACTTTTGGCAACTACAAGCTCACCTCTGCTATGTATCTAAACCTCAAGAATTGAATTCAAGTCTGTCTGTATATTGATCTTTTAACCAACAATCTCCCTCTTTTATTTTTTAATAAATTTTAGCTTAGTTAATAAGAATTGGCTATAGCGTGTATTTTGGGTAAGATCTAAGTTATAATTGGACCTGGGTATGTGGCTGATCCTTTGGGATTGGAAGAACCTTTTCTTTTATATGATGAGATAAGATTCTCAGTAATCATCATCATATCTGACAGGTGTGTCTGGACGGAGGCCTGAGGCTGGGCACTTTAAGGGAACTGCGTTGTTTGGACTTCTGAGTAACCTGTGAGGTTCTATAGAAGCTGGTTGGGGCTGGTTGGTAAATCTAAGTAGTGGAATATCCACCAGCGTTTGGGGTTTGTCGGCCCCGTTCTGTTTGCAGTTCACCCTGATTGAGTGACCTCAGCTGGCTCCCACTGGCAGCACCGTCACACTGGGTCAGACCAAAGGTCCATCCAGCCCCGTATCCTGTCTGCCAACAGTGGCCAGTGCCAGGTGCCCCAGAGGGAATGAACAGAGCAGGGAATCACCAAGTGATCCATCCCCTGTCGCCCATTCCCAGCTTCTTGCAGTTGGCAGTTTAGGGATTCCCAGAGCACATCCCTCACCATCCAGGCGAATAGCCATTGCTGGACCTATCCTCCAGGAACTTACCTAGTTCTTTTTTTAATCCAGTGATAAAGTTTTTGGACATGGAGAACAATCGATCCCTGTCCTTTCTGTAACACCCCTTCGCAGGTGGGAGCCTGTTCTCCGGTTCCCCCTCAGTCGTCTCTTCTCCAGACTAAACATGCCCAGGTTTTTCATCTTCCCTCACAGGGCAGGTTTTCTAAACCAGTGGCTCTCAACCTTTCCAGACGACTGTACCTCTTGCAGGAGGCTGATTTGTCCTGCGTACCCCCAAGTTTCACCTCATTTAACTACTCAAAACTCTTCTCAAAAACCTCAACATTGACTCGCTTACAAACGCAGACATAACATACAGAAGTGTCACGGCACACGATTACTGACAAATTACTGACTTTCCCATTGTTACCATATAATTATAAAATAAATCAATTGGAATATAACCATTGTACTTACATTTCAGTGTATGGTATATAGAGCAGTAGAAACAAGTCATTGTCTGTAGGAAATGTTAGTTTGCACTGACGTCACTAGTGCCTTTTCTGTAGCCTGTTGTAAAACTAGGCAAATCCCTAGATGAGCTGATGTCCCCCCTGGAAGACCCCTGCATGCCCCCAGGGTACGCGGACCCCTGGATGAGACCCACGGCTCTAAACCTTTGGTCAGGTGTGTTGCTCTCCTCTGGACTCTCTCCCGTTTGCCCACATCCTTCCTGAAGTGCAGGGCCCAGAACTGGACCCAGGACTCCAGCTGAGGCCTCACCAGTGCGGAGTAGAACAGGACAGTGACCTCCCATGTCTTACATACGATGCTCCTGTTCATACACTCACAATGAGATTAGTCTTTTTCACAGCTGCATCACACTGTTGACTCTCATTCAGTTTGTGATCCACTGTAGCCCCCAGACCCTTTCCAGCAGCACTGTCACCGAGCCAGTTAGTCCCCAGTTTGTACTTGTGATCTGAGTTTTCCTTCCTACGTGCACTTCCTTACTGAGTGTGCTTAGAATCACAGAATCTCAGGGTTGGAAGGGACCTAGTCCAACCCCCTGCTCAAAGCAGGACCAACCCCAACTAAATCATCCCAGCCAGGGCTTTGTCAAGCCTGACCTTAAACACCTCTAAGGAAGGAGATTCCACCACCTCCCTAGTGTAGATAAATCTCTGATCATTTTCTTGTGACTTTACATTGCGCCTCTTCAGATAACCTTGTAGTGGGTCTACCCACGTGTGACTCTGTTTTCATGAAACTTTGTATCAAAGCCTCATATAGAAACTTTGCATTGAACCTGGTATAATGTTATAGCCCCTAAGGATAGAATAAGATGGAAGAAAAATGTCCCTTTTCTAAGAATAGACTAAGGTTCCCCCCCCCCCCCCACACACACACATTAATCACTTGCCCTGTTGAATGAACGAGGTGTGAATGAGGAAGGCAGGGAAGGCAGCACCTCCAGACAGCTGCAACCCTTGGAGAGGGGATGGAAGCCAGACCCAAGGACAATAAAACTTGTCAAGTGGGCTCACTGAAGAAGCTCAGACATACTGACGGCCTCGGGGGTTAGAAGCCAGCACCTTCTTTTGGAAACACCCTCTTTGAACAGCATTGGAATCATAGAATCATAGAACTTAAGATCAGAAGGGACCATTATGATCATCTAGTCTGACCTCCCGCGTGATGCAGGCCCACCCACTCCTGAAATAACTCTCACCCTTGTCTCAGCTGTTGAAGTCCCCAAATCATGATTTAACGCCTTCAAGCAGCAGAGAATCCTCCAGCAAGCGACCCCTGCCCCATGCTGTGGAGGAAGGTGAAAAACCTCCAGGGCCTCTGCCAATCTACCCTGGAGGAAAATTCAACACCCAGAGAGAAGCAGCACAAAGGACCAACAGACACAGACACAGACACAGATTTTGAATCTGGTCTAGATTTGCGTGAGAGGGAAGCTGCGATAAATGTGAGGTGTTGTGCAAAGGACCCCGGGTCTCGTCTTGTCAACATGGGAGCATCGATCCACCCCTCCCCCATCTAACTCACCTGGCCAGTGCAGTTAAGGGGAGCAACTTGTTGGTAATAACAACAAGATGGAGTGTTTGTGTGTGTGTGTGTGTGTGTGAGTGTAAGTGTAATAGATCATATGCATATGATACAGTGTTAATGAATACATGTGTAACCCTTCTGCCCATCTGAGCTGGCAGCAACAAGGGCTGGGTTCAGTATCTAGGGGTTCCGTTTCAATACCACAAAGCAAAACCGACTCGAGCCCCCACCCAGTGACCTGGGACAATTTCATACCACCCCCCAGGCACCTCTCAGAGGCAAAACTTCCCCTCTCGCAAGCACGGAGTCTGAGTGTAGCAAAATCCTTTTAATAAAGGAGGGAAACAATGCGGCATTATATTGGGGAAACACCACAAACAGGATTCATAATACAAACCATGAGCAAAAGACCCACCCCCAAGTAAGGTTGGCAGTGTCCTTTCCCCCTCAGGGTCTTAAGTCCAACAACCCAAAAGATCACCCCAAAGTCCCAAAAGTCCAACACCTCTAAAGTCTCTTGAGTCCAACA
>QXTE01000641.1:159631-179659 GCA_003942145.1 Platysternon megacephalum | reverse complement strand
AGGGTCTAACAAGGGCACCCACTTTAGTCTTCCGGCTCCCAGTTGGCACCTCTCCTGGGTGGAGACCCATGTCTCATACCCTCCTGCCCAGGGATTTGAAAGCGGCACATCCCCAGCAAGACAGACTGCCTAGAACAGGCCGGCAGCTATGCTTTGCTTTCTCCCCGAGGGCTATGACCAGTGTATTGCCAGCAATACAAGTTGCCACCCAGCTCCTTCTAACAGTCCCACTCTGACCGGCACTGCTCCCAACCGGTCGCCTGGTTCTTTAGGGGTCAGGGATCATCTAGGAACCACTGAGCAAATGGGGGTGAGTCTGATCCCGGCGGCTCAGTTCCAGGGGTGAAGTTTAGATCCAGCGGGACCCAGGTGGCTGTGGGGAAGGGGGAGCCCCTGGGGGAACAATAATCCCAAGCCAACACAAGAACAGTGTCACACGCGTGAGACTTTTCCTCCAAGCTCAGTTTATTTCTTAATGAAAAAGGTAAAAAAGTAGCAACTTGCTGGGAGTTAATTAACAAGCCAGGCAAAGCTCCCAGCGGCTGAGCAGGGAGGCAGGGAAAGAATTGCCACCCCTGAGCCTTCAGCGAGACCCTGGAATCGCGTATCGGTAATAGAACACGGAGAACTGCAGGAAGCTGGCGAGGAGCGATGGTGACCTCTCCGAGACCCTCCGGAAGCCCATGCTCTGATACACCTGCTGGGCCGAGTACTGAACCATGGAGGTGGACAGCACGACCGCACTGTACCCGCGTTCCTGGGCAAAGCGGATGACCGTCCTGCAGAGCGCCTTGGCGATGCCCCGGCCCCGTGCACACCTGACATCAGCCATACGGAACAAATGACTTTAATGGTGTGTTTTGTAACAACAACAGAACCTAGTGAAAATGTCCCTGCAATGGTAACGGTCAGAGAGCATTTTCTAGAATTTATTGACATTGATGATACTACAGGAGCTGGTATGACAAATGTGCTTCTTAAAAAGCTGAAAGCTACGGGAATTGCGATAGCTGACATGAGAGGTCAGGGCTACGATAATGGTGCCAACATGAGAGGAAAGAACAGATGTTACCAGATTTGCCCATTACTTTGGGGTAAAAGCTTATGCTCCAATACATCTGTTAGTCTATAAGGTGCCCCAGGACTCTCTGTCGCTTTTTAGAGATCCAGACTAACACGGCTACCCCTCTGATACTTCATTTATTCAGGTTACTTTCCGGGGTGGGGGTAGGGGGTGTTCTGTAGTTCTATCAATGTACTGCTTGTGTCATGTGTGTTTTCATATGGAGCTCGACTTCTCCCTTATGCAGGTCCCCTCCCAATGGAGCTATCCAGACGGACGGACGCACACACACACACACACACACGCGCGCGCTAAGAGGCAGTGAACGAAGTCTAGGAATAAATGGTGGATTTTTATTTTGGCAAGAGGTTACGAGTTGTTGGCACAAAGTACCCTAGGAGTACTGAAGTTTCATAGATTGATCGGGTAAAGGTGAGTGTGTTTGGGGGAAGGGGGGGGGCAGGTTAATGTTTAGGTTTGTCTGGACCAGAGAAAACATGTATCAGGATGTGCAGCATTTCATAAAAATGAAATAGGGGACATAGAATCATGGACATAATGGGATGGAAAAGAAACCAGAAATGTAACGCCATTATACAATCAGTGGAGACCAGAAGGATGTTACAGCAGAGTTACTGAAAACATGCCGTCTTCAAATCCCAAGAATGCCCCACTCCTGGTGTGCGCTCAGTTCTGGATCCCCCATAAATAAAAGGGGTTCGGAGATGCCTGTTCAAATGATTAGTGTCTCCCTTCCTGGGGAGAAAATACCAGGCACTAACGGGTGTCACTGTTTCAGGATAACTGCACCTGCATTTCCCCTCCAGGGTCTAACAAGGGCACCCACTTTAGTCTTCCGGCTCCCAGTTGGCACCTCTCCTGGGCGGAGACCCATGTCCCATACCCTCCTGCCCAGGGATTTGAAAGCGGCACATCCCCAGCAAGACCGACTGCCTAGAACAGGCCGGCAGCTGCGCTTTGCTTTCTCCCCGAGGGCTATGACCGGTGTATTGCCAGCAATACAAGTTACCACCCAGCTCCTTCTAACAGTCCCACTCTGACCGGCACTGCACCCAACCGGTTCCAGACAGTTCTCTGTCCCTCAGGTTCCCTGAGGAAAACAGAGTTTTGGCGGGAAAATGCCATGAAGAAAGGGTACCAAGATGGAGTTCAAACCCTTCCTATCATATGCGCCATCTTGAATTTCTAAACTCCATTTTGAATTGCAGCAACATTCATAACAGAATACGACCATGTACCAAAATCACCTTACACCTAGGATTCCCTTCTCGTCTCCCTCATGAGCACAGCATTCTGCTTGTCCCTGTTCTCTGTCAATCTGCAAGGGAACATTCTGCCAAACCGGAGCTTCCTGGATTTCTCCCCCATGCCCGCTGAGCTGAACCTGTTTAGTGGTGGGTTTCCCACCGGGGACTTAGGATATTTACTGATGCTCCGGTGTCTCCTAGTAATTGGGCTAATATCCCAGGGTTCCCCACTGTAGCCCTCACAGTGGGTCTCCTCCATACGTCGCACTGAAGTCTTGCGATCAGCTGGGGAGGCCCATGGGGAACCGGGCACCCCTACTGATCGTCAGACTCCCAGAGCCTCCACTCAGAAGAGGGGGCAGGGATCTGGCTTTGACAGGGAGTGGGCATGGGGGATGCACTCCGTACTGGGGCAGTGGGTTGTGGGGGAGCTCCCTGCATTAACTCCATTTTCCGCATGACCTGAGACAAAGCATTAATCAGGATGCTGAGGGGCTGGCGATCGTATTTTCCCATATCCTCCCCTAAATTCACCAGCTCCTTCCAAATCACGTTCCTAAGGGTCTCCTTGGGTCGGCGCTGCCCAGGGTTGTGGGAGGTAGGGGNAGGATTTCTACCTGACACACACTGGGGCTGGCCGGATTCACAATAGAGCTGCAGCCATCCCAGGTGTGTGTAAAGAGCTGCTTAGCAGTGACAGAGGCAGTGTTGGTTTTAGTAGGGATGGCTTCCACCCTGGATCTTTCTAAAACAAAGTCAGTAGATTTATACACAGTTGAGAAACTTTGGCAGCTAGAAACTGAACCAAATTTCTCAGCACCTACACTGTTGCTTGCTACAGGCAATGATTTATTCTGAGCTAACTTAATCAACCCATTTCCACACCCTTTAGTTGCAGCAAACTGCTTGCAAAAGCTAGCATGAGGTTTTATTCCTTCAGGAGCACTTTTAGGCAACAATTCATTTTCCCCAGAAATTTTGTCCTTTCCCTTTTCAGCTAGGGGTTGCTCTACAGAAACATCTTTCTGAGCATCTTTCTGGGTTTCAGTTGAGTCCAGAACGACTTCTGAGACAACTGACATATCCTCAATCAGCATCAGCTGAGAGGCACATTCTGTCTGCTCCTCAGACAGAAGATTGGAGACAAACTCTCCCCCAACAGATAAACTGCCATTCTTAACATTCACAAGGTTTGGAATTTCCTCCCCTTTGTTCCCAGACAAACTTTTGGAGATTGGGGTAGCTCCCTCCATGGGCAAGTCATTACCCCCAACAGACACAGGCTTAGGAACACTTCCTTCCTGGGTTTTAGTTGAGTCCAGAACCACATCTGGCACAACTGACAAATCCTCAGTCAGCATAAACTCAGAGGTACTTTCTGCCTGTTCCACAGACAGAACACTGGAGACATTTTCTCCCCCAGCAGTTAAACTGCTTTTCTGACTAGACAAACAGTTTGAACTTCCCTCCCTCTTGTCACAGACCACATGGCTTTTCACAGACAAACACTGGGAGATTGGGATGGCTTTCTTAACAGGCAAATCGCCACTCCCAAGAGACAAACCATGGGAGACAGTTTCTCCCTCAAACCCGTTGAGCTGAACCTGGTTAGTGGTGGGTCTCCCATCGGAGATCCTATCCACTAGCAATTGGGCTAACATCCCTGGGTTCCCCACTGTAGCCCTCACAGTGGGTCTCCTCCATACATTGCACTGACGTCTTGCAATCAGCTGGGGAGGCCCGTGGGGAACCGGGCACCCCTACTGATCATCAGACTCCCAGAGCCTCCACTCAGAAGAGGGGGCAGGGATCTGGCTTTGACAGAGAGTGGGCGTGGGGGATACACTCCTTACCGGGGCAGTGGGTTGTGGGGGAGCTCCCTGCATTAACTCTGTTCTCTGCATGACCTGAGACAAAGCATTAATCAGGATGCTGAGGGGCTGGCGATCATATTTTCCCATATCCTCCCCTAAATTCACTAGCTCCTTCCAAATCATGTTCCTAAGGGTCTCCTTGGGTCGGCGCTGCCCAGGGTTGTGGGAGGTAGGGGAATTAAGATTGGGAGGGTGCCTGGCAGAGTGAGGACCATTATTTGTAAATGTGATAGCCTGCACGGGCTCTGAGGTAGTCTTTTTGCTGACTTGTCTTTTTAAGACACCAGTTTCTCGCAGCAAATCTCCTGCCTGTTTGATTTTTGCCACTAGTTCACTCCAGGTTAGGTGTTCTAAATCCACAGTCCCCATGGTCAATTTTGTCTGAGAATTTAGTCCTGCATAAGTGCTCTGTACTAATTCATGTCCCTGATACTGGAAAGTGATAATCCCATTCTCTTCTGTCTGGGGTAATGAATCAGAGAGAGCTGCCAGCATTTTCTTTCTTTCTGGGGCCTCTCCTGGTTTCTGCTCTTCCATTATATACAGTTTCTTAAGGGAAGACGCAGGCAGTAATATTTGAAGAGCACTTACCATCCATTCCCGGGGTCCAGGGGCAGGCCGCTCCCAAGAACCTATGCCTATGTCTAGAGCATCTGCCTCACAAGGAGAGGCGCATAACTGAGCCAATGGGGTTAAGTCCATGCCATCAGCAGAGGGGTACATTTGCCAAACACGAGCCAGCCATGCAATGGCTGTGTCACGGTTCAGTGGCCCCAGTCTCTCAGCAATAGCCTTGGCCTGACTAGGAGACCAGCTTACTACGTCCGTGACCAGCTCTGTTGTGGGGAGATCGGCTCCTGCAACTATGTGTTTAACCTCCCTTGTGGAAACAGGGGCAACATTATGCCTGTGTGGCCAATCGGGGTTAAATGGGTTTTTGGGGACAGCGTCAGGGGGGATCTTTATTTTCCCAGGGGGCTCCAAATCACAATCCTCTCTCAACCTTACAGCTGCTACCTCCCCCTTATGCGCGCTAAGTTGGGCATGCAATTTACTAATCTTTGCCTTACATTCCTGATCATAGAATCATAGAATATCAGGGTTGGAAGGGACCTCAGGAGGTATCTAGTCCAACCCCCTGCTCAAAGCAGGACCTAATCCCAACTAAATCATCCCAGCCAGGGCTTTGTCAAGCCTGACTTAAAAACCTCTAAGGAAGGAGATTCCACCACCTCCCTAGGTAACCCATTCCAGGGCTTCACCACCCTCCTAGTGAAAAAGTTTTTCCTAATATCCAACCTAAACCTCCCCCACTGCAACTTGAGACCATTACTCCTTGTTCTGTCATCTGGTACCACTGTGAACAGTCTAGATCCATCCTCTTTGGAACCCCCTTTCAGGTAGTTGAAAGCAGCTATCAAATCCCCCCTCATTCTTCTCTTCTGCAGACTAAACAATCCCAGTTCCCTCAGCCTCTCCTCATAACTCATGTGCTCCAGCCCCCTAATCATTTTTGTTGCCCTCCGCTGGACTCTTTCCAATTTTTCCACATCCTTCTTGTAGTGTGGGGCCCAAAACTGGACACAGTACTCCAGGTGAGGCCTCACCAATGTCGAATAGAGGGGAACGATCACGTCCCTCGATCTGCTGGCAATGCCCCTACTTATACAGCCCAAAATGCCGTTAGCCTTCTTGGCAACAAGGGCACACTGTCGACTCATATCCAGCTTCTCGTCCACCGTAACCCCTAGGTCCTTTTCTGCAGAACTGCTGCCTAGCCACTCGGTCCCTAGTCTGTAACAGTGCATGGGATTCTTCCGTCCTAAGTGCAGGACTCTGATGGTCTGCTGCTGCCTTTGCTGCCCTGTTCTCTTCTGCCAAGAAGCGAGTTGCTGCTCTTGCTTCTTCTAACAGAACTTTTGTGTGTGTTAACTCTTTCCTATCAGTGCCAGCTCCAGCTTTTTTGCTGCCCCAAGCGGCAAAAAAGAAGAAGAACCCGATCGAGCTGCCGCTGAAGTGCCGCCGCCGCTGTCGCTCCGGACGTGTGCCGCCCTGACAGCGGCCGCACTGCCGCCCCTTTCCATTGGCCGCCCCAGGCACCTGCTTCCTTCGCTGGTGCCTGGAAAGGACCCTGTTTCCTATACTGTTCTGCATTCCTGCTTGCCTTGTCTCTCCCCTCTTGTATACCTCTAAGTACAGTCACCATTCTGAGCTTTTCTGCTATCAATTCACACCCGTCTGTCTCACATTTATTCAAACGTTGTTGTAACTGCTTTTTCTCAAGCTCTAGTTCCTGCCCTCTCTTTACCATTTCAACCATGTCCAGACATGCATAAAACAATGCCCATGCAGCAGCTGCATCCTTTGCACTACAACGTGGCTGAAAGGTTGTGCAATATTGTTCAAAGCTCAGACTAGCTTCAGTCAGGGGATTCTCACCCTTAAAACACCCCCTCTCCCAGGGGCATTTCCCCTTCTTCATTACCCATCTCTCTAACCTGTTAGTTTTCTCCTGTCTCAAGCGAGCAGCAAAAAGGTCTTTTTCAGCCATCTCTAGTTCCTTATTTCACTAATGATCCCCACCAACAGCTCTTTCTAACACCTTTATTTTAAGGCACTACTCTTAACTCCTTATTGCACAGTTCTACAGGTATTCTAAGCACGATTCTTAACAGAAGGTTACCAAATAGTCTACGAGAGAGACCTTGCTAACGGAGCTTGGTCTGAAAAAGGAAAAGAAAGAAAGCTTACGCAGGTCTGTGCCTCAGTTTCCCTACTCCACAGCAACTACTCAACAATTACCACGTGATTAGGGTCACATGCTGCCCGCGTATCTCCACCAATTTGTTACCAGATCTGCCCGTTACTTTGGGGTCTGCTCATTTATTCAGGTTACTTTTTTGCGGGGTGGGGGTTCTGAAATTCTATCAATGTATTGCTTGTGTCATGTGTGTTTTCATATGGAGCGCTACTTCTCCCTTATGCAAGTCCCCTCGCAATGGAGCTATCCTGCAGGACTTAGGTTCCCTAGGGCTGGGTTCCTCCAGCCCCGGATGCGCACACACACACACACACACGCACACATACACACACACGTCTGAGTGGACCGGGTCAATCAGCACTTTCAAGCTGTCACCCTTATGTGTCCCAGATTCAGCACGTCCCTATCCCCACTCTCACATCACAATTGTACTGTACAATCTGTATGCAAATGGAGCCGTCTTAATCTTGTCACCCTTGTCAGGATGGGTCTAGGGCCTTGGCTACACTTGCAGCTGTACAGCGCTGTGAGTTAAACCTGCCTTCGTACAGCTGAGTAGGGAAAGCGCTGCAGTCTGTCCACACTGACAGCTGACAGCGCACTGGCGTGGCCACATTTGCAGCTGCATTGGGAGCGGTGCATTATGGGCAGCTATCCCAGCATTCAAGTGGCTGCAACGTGCTTTTCAAATGGGTGGGGTGGGGTGTGACAGGGAGCGTGGGGGGAGAGGGAGTGGATTTTTGGAGTGCTGAGAGTGTCAGAACACTGTCTTGTAAGTCCAGACCCTCCTCCCTCCCCCACCCCTCTCTCACTCACTGAAAGCAAACAGCAGCTGTTTCTTTTTTCTCATAGACCAGATAAGCAGCCGCTCGCCGAAACGGACCCCAACCCCGCCCCCCCACGCGCCACCTCTCTCTTCAACCAAACATTAGCTGTCGGCACTCCAAACGGAGCTCCCCTGCCTCTCACTCATTCAAAGCAAACAGTAGCTGTGTTTGTTTTTTTGATAAGCAGCCCCCGAAACGGAGCTTTGAAAGGGCACTTCCGCGTCCAGAGTTCACAACAAAACAAGAGAGGACGCTTCAGTTAAAAGGATTATGGGGAGTTTCCGGAGGTCAATCAGTGCGTAATATCATTACTCCCCATTTACACTGGAGCAGCAGCGTCTCAGCCAATACGCAACAGCTGTTATTCCTCTCGGGGAGGTAGAGTACCAGCAGCGCTGTAGCCGCAGAGACACAGCGCTGTACGTGCCTTGCCAGTGTGGACGGGGAGTGAGGTACAGCGCTCTGGGAGGCTTTATTGCGCTGTAACTCGCAAGTATAGCCAAGGCCTAGGTGTGTCTCCCAATGCCCTTCACTGCTCTCTGCAAGCCTTTTCTCTGATCGGTCTTGGTTCAAGCAGAGACCGGGGCTGTTCCTCATGAGTCAGACAGGCCAGGCACTGCGCCCTGGTTTCCCAAAAAACACAGAGCTGACTGGTATCACAGAGGAGTGCAGACACGGATTCGAGAGTTAAACCCTCGAGCTTTTTTTGTCCCAGGCAGTTCTCATTCATTGAACTTGGTGGTCAGTGATGGAGAATCAGCTTCTAGTGAGGCTGCTGAATTTTTTAATGTAATTCAAAGCATCTCTGTATTTTTCTCTGCATCAACTCATCGATGGCAAATTTTAAAGCAACATCTGGGAACATCCTCTCTGACACTGAAACCACTGAGTGTCACACGATGGGAAAGCTGAGTGGAGGCGATAAAGCCTATCAAACACCAAATTGGGAAGATAGATGATGCCATAGTTGCCATTATGGAGGATAATGCTATGACAGGAACTGTTCGTGGGAGAACAGTGGCAGAGGGAAATGGAATCACCAGAAACATACATAACTTCAAATTTCTGTGTGGCTTAGTGTTGTGGCCTGACATACTGTTTGAAATAAATGTTGTATGCAAGAGACTCCAAGGTGTTGACCTTGATATATCTGGAGCAATGGAACAACTGGACAAAGCAAAGTTATACCTACAGTCTTACCGGTCAGATGAGGGATTTCAAAACATTCTGAAGAGTGCACAGAAGTTGGCAGAGGAACTTCACACTGAAGCTATTTTCCCACCGATTCACGAATACAAGAGTCACCGAAGACGACATTTTGATTACGAGGCACGGGATAATCCCATAAGAGACCCCAAACAACAATTCAAAGTTGAATTCTTTAACCAGGTGCTAGATTGTGCAATACAGTCAGTTGAAGAACATTTCATGCAGCTCAAGGAACACAGCAGTATATGTGGGATGTTGTATGATATTCCAAAACTCCTCACTATACCTGAAGAAGACTGACACCAGCAAGGCAGGGCACTAGAGACAGTGTTGACACATGATGACATGCGCGATATTGATGCGAGTGAGTTAGGTGAGGAACTGAAAGCCCTTTCAAGATACATTTCAGCAGGATCAACTCCAGAGGCTGTTCTGGAATATATGTTCACAAATAAGATGACCCCCCTCTTTCCAAATGTTTTTGTTGCTCTGCGCATACTGCTAACACTCCCTGTAACAGTTGCCAGTGGAGAACGCAGCTTCTCCCAGCTGAAGTTAATAAAAACACATCTACGCTCCACAATGACACAGGAGAGGCTGGTCGGCCTTGCAACCATCTCAATAGAGCATGAGCTGGCCCAGACTATGGACCTTCAGCAGGAAGCAGTTCAAATCTTTGCAACCAAGAAGGCACGGAAAGCNATAGAAACCCTTCTTGTTACTCTTAACATCTCTTGCTAGCTGCAACTCCAATTGTGCTTTGCCCTTACTGATTAAAAATATTGCTCGAGCATGCAGGGGTGTAAACTTCTCCCTAGTCATCTGTCCAAGTTTCCACTTCTTGTAAGCTTCCTTTTTGTGTTTAAGCTCACCAAAGATTTCTCTGTTAAACCAAGCTGGTCGCCTGCCATATTTGCTATTCTTTCTGTACATCGGGATGGTTTGTTCCTGCGCCCCCAATAAGGCTTCTTTAAAATATAGCCAGCTCTCCTGGACTCCTTTCCCCCTCATATTAGTCTCCCAGGGGATCCTGCCCATCAGTTCCCTGAGGGAGTCAAAGTCTGCTTTTCTGAAGTCCAGGGTCCATATTCTGCTGCTCTCCTTTCTTCCTTTTGTCAGGATCCTGAACTCGACCGTCTCATGGTCACTGCTGCTCAGGTTGCCACCCACTTCTACTTCCTGGTTATCAGTTCCCTTTGGGACGTGGGCACCACCCAGCCTGCACAACAGAGACCTGCTAGGGGTGAAAACAAACCTAAAAACCATATTGAACAGAACCTACGCTCCCCCCGGCCCCCTCCTCGTTCAAAGGCAGAATCGCAAGGAAAAGCAACACAGTCAGTTACACAGACAATAAACAAAGCTGCAGCATCCAGGTTCACACTTCTCTATTTGCTGAATTCCCTTTTTAACGCTTACTGCCTGGGACCAGTTTCCTGGAGGGTCCCAGCGTTTCAGGGGAGAACTCCTCCCACCGACAAAAACCTTCCCCCCGCAACAAGCGGCGGTAGCTTTGTCAGCAGGAGAGAGCTCTTGCCAACAAAGCACTGTTCACACCGGCGCTTTTCGGTGGTAAAACTTTTGTTTTCCAGGGGAGTGCTTTTTCCCCACACCCATGAAAGTCCAGTGTAGACAAAAAGCCAAAATATCAGTGTCTTATTTTGAGAACAACCTTTCTTTGATGAAAAGGACGTGGTTAGTTTTGCTCTGTCCTGATGTGAGGGGCAGTGTCTGATCCTGTTCTCAGCCAAACAGACACAAGAGACAGGATAGAAACAAGGGGGGAAATATGGCTTTTGTGGATGTTTTCGGAACACTGGACCGCTGGTTAATTGAGTGGATGCTTTGGCTGGCAGATTGACCGAGACACCTGCTGCTTGGACCCTGGTTAGTTACGATCAGGTTGAATCCTTTCTCTTCAGACAAGGCAGGTTTGGCTGACTGCAGTAGAGTTGACTTCAGGACTTCACAAAAAGCCAAGAGAGCGAGACAGGATAGGAGGAAACACAGTGGGGCAGAAACCAACATAACAAGGGAAGGGAATGCAATACAGGATCTGCCATGCCTTTGCAGTGCTCAGCACTGGCCGGCTGAGGACTGGATGTCATGATTGTGGTTAGATGTTGATAGATGTTTGGCTGCATGCGTGTGTTCCCTCTGTGTGCCACCCGAGCCCTGCACAGACAGCTGGCACGGCAGACCTCGAGTGAACTGCCCAATGACCATAAGATCCGATAAGGGACGAAGGCACCCAGCCAGGTTTATTGTCGACGAAGCGTGGTACTAGTATCCCGCAGACTCTACCAGACCACTAATACATGTACACCTGTAATAATGCACTGAGCCGGTCAACGGCAGGACTTTCTGTTCCTACCTAGGCTAGACAGATACTCCCTCTGAGATACATCTTTATATCCCAATACAAACATGTTAGTACTGCTGTGACGTTATGAGTGTAATATAATATCTCATGACAGGGCCAGAAAGAGTTAATTAACTCGCAGAATAACCTGACCTAGGGGCCACCAGCGTTTGGGGTTTGTCTGCCCCGTTTTGTTTGCAGTTCACCCTGATTGAGTGACCTCAGCTGGCTCCAACAGGCAGCACCGTCACAACTGCCCCCTGACGTGGCTAGTTATCACTCATCACCTTGTACATGTTGGTTCGATCAAAACATCTTTATTACGTACTGTCATCCTGACCTTACCTTTTAGGAGGGGTCAGTGTGGTCCTGTTATCCTTGGGGAATGTTATTGTCCCATCCTTGATATGGGGATGTGTTTGCGTGAGTACTTTGTGATTAGCACTTCTTAGGAATGTGCATTTCTGCAATATCAGCCCTGTTCTTGCCAGATTCTGCGAGTAGATCCTGCCTGATACCAGGCCTCTGATACAAGGGCTTATGTCTCAGGCTTTCTTCCTACTACAAAGATAATGTGATGACTTACAGCACTCACAGGTGAGAAGAAAGTTCCTCAAATAAGAGCGAGGCCAGACGGCCTTCCTCTCAGGGAAAGTCCTTTCGATGAGCTGAGATTGCTGGCAGGCCGACAGATTAAGACACTTTCCCCCCAAAGTCTGTTTTTAATAACTCCCAAATGTAGTAAACGTGGGTGGGATATTTTATCCTCATTCGTTTGTCCCCCAGTCAAATCCATTTCTGTAAGGCCTGAGTTGGCAGAGGTAACATTGTTCCCACATTTTCTTGTTTACCAAGGAGAATCTCACCACAGCCCTGGATTTACACCAGTAGGCCATTGTGCTTGGGCTAAGACAGTTTCACAGGCGGTTTTCTTGTCTCTATTACAACATTCATCACTAAAAACCACTCGACCTATTTTTCATGGTTAGTGCAACATCTTAGGGACTTTCAGACGCTTTTTACAATTCAGTTTAGGGTGATTATTAGACCTACCACGTTACACCCCCACCATGTCTCCGTGTACCCCCTCGGCTTCCCCCTGCCCCCATATCCCTCTGTGCCCCCCTCAGCCTCCACCCTGCCCCCATCTCTCCCCAATCTGCCTCTGCTCCCCCTCTCTCCCCATTCTCCTCTGCTCCTCGCAGTGCCAGTCATGTGCCCTGCCCAGCCCCAAGCCACAGGCTGGCAGCCATGTTGCCAGGGCCGGGTTTCAGTCTCATGACCATCCGTGGGACGTGGCCACCTCCCTCGCCCCTGCGGACAGACCAGAGGCCATGGCGGCGTCCTGCTGGCTCCAGCCCCACTGAGAGTCATGGCCCACGGCGGCCAGTTTGGCTGAGGGAAAATTGGCGNTCCTGTTATCCTTGGGGAATGTTATTGTCCCATCCTTGATATGGGGATGTGTTTGCGTGAGTACTTTGTGATTAGCACTTCTTAGGAATGTGCATTTCTGCAATATCAGCCCTGTTCTTGCCAGATTCTGCGAGTAGATCCTGCCTGATACCAGGCCTCTGATACAAGGGCTTATGTCTCAGGCTTTCTTCCTACTACAAAGATAATGTGATGACTTACAGCACTCACAGGTGAGAAGAAAGTTCCTCAAATAAGAGCGAGGCCAGACGGCCTTCCTCTCAGGGAAAGTCCTTTCGAGGAGCTGAGATTGCTGGCAGGCCGACGGATTAAGACACTTTCCCCCCAAAGTCTGTTTTTAATAACTCCCAAATGTAGTAAACGTGGGTGGGATATTTTATCCTCATTCGTTTGTCCCCCAGTCAAATCCATTTCTGTAAGGCCTGAGCTGGCAGAGGTAACATTGTTCCCACATTTTCTTGTTTACCAAGGAGAATCTCACCACAGCCCTGGATTTACACCAGTAGGCCATTGTGCTTGGGCTAAGACAGTTTCACAGGCGGTTTTCTTGTCTCTATTACAACATTCATCACTAAAAACCACTCGACCTATTTTTCATGGTTAGTGCAACATCTTAGGGACTTTCAGACGCTTTTTACAATTCAGTTTAGGGTGATTATTAGACCTACCACGTTACACCCCCACCATGTCTCCGTGTACCCCCTCGGCTTCCCCCTGCCCCCATATCCCTCTGTGCCCCCCTCAGCCTCCACCCTGCCCCCATCTCTCCCCAATCTGCCTCTGCTCCCCCTCTCTCCCCATTCTCCTCTGCTCCTCGCAGTGCCAGTCATGTGCCCTGCCCAGCCCCAAGCCACAGGCTGGCAGCCATGTTGCCAGGGCCGGGTTTCAGTCTCATGACCATCCGTGGGACGTGGCCACCTCCCTTGCCCCTGCGGACAGACCAGAGGCCATGGCGGCGTCCTGCTGGCTCCAGCCCCACTGACAGTCATGGCCCACGGCGGCCAGTTTGGCTGAGGGAAAATTGGCGACTTGCGCAATATTTTTTTCCTGTCTCATGAAACTACCCCCCCAAATGGCTGGAGTGGGGAGAAAATCGTCCAGGGGGCCTTTCTGCTGCTAGTGCCAGGGACCAGAGCAGAGGGGGCTGGGCTGGACCTTGAACTGACCTGCGAGAACCCCATTCCCCACTGCAGTCCCATGCTGCCCTCCAGCCCTCTGTGCCCGTGGGTGGGACACGCTGCTGCTCAGGGAAAGGGGGAGAGCAAACAGAGCCACTGGTGCTGGCCACCTCTGCCCTACTGCCAGCCCCAAGGCTGACATACAATACCTAGGGGCCTGGGCACCGTGCCAAGAGGATGGCTGCTCCTCCACCCCCCATGGAGCAGCAGGGCAAACCTTGCTCCCTCTCTGCAACCGTTTGCACGTGAGAGCGACAGCAGGGCAAGGCACCACCGCCCGTTCCTCCAGCCGCCCTGGCAAGGCGAGGGCAGCTTGGTCAGCAGGCAGCTTCGCAGCAAGTCTGTGCACAGCAAGAAGAGGGAGCGCGGTTGTGCAGAGACCCTGCCACACATCCCTCCTGTGCAGTGCGGCTGCCAGAGCTCAGCAGCTCACTCTGCAGGGGCTAAGCGTTTTCACGCTCAATTTCCAAGTCCAACTCCCGGCTCGGGTGCTAGAGCGCAGTCGGGAGCAGGCGCAGGAAGTGGCTACTTCCCCCCCCGGAGGGGAGAGCTCTGCCCCTTAGCTTCACCTCACTCTCAGATGATGAGCACGTTTGACTGCAATCCCACACGCCGCCATGAATCGCCCCCAAGGACGTAGCCACCCAGCTGCGGGAAAACGCTGCCGTTCTACTCAAGCAACTGAGCGGCACCTTCGTGTCTCCTGCCCAGGTTTGCAGGTCTGGCGTAACTCTCCTGCTTCCTGTCCCATCTAGCTCACTGCTTCTGCCCTCTCCAGAGCGCTGGCTGGAGCAGACATTCCTCTGCAGGGGGGCAATCTGGGATTACTTGTAAAGTTAAGCCACCTTCACCTCTAAACTAAAGACAGAGGGTCACAGGAGGAGGGGGCAGCAGGAGTGATAAAGGACGCCCTGCACTACGCAGCTGGGTGCGTTCCCCTTGGGAGGGACAGGAGAGCTGTCTGCCCGCTGGGTAACACAAGGGCAGAAAATGCCAGAGAAGAGAGAAAGAGCGGGGGAAAAAACCAGGGAAGAGCTAGACAGAAATTCCCAGCACACGAGTCACTTGAGTTGGGGGAGAGTCTCGCACCAGGGGCTGGGAGCCTGGCGGGACCAGTGGGTTTGGGCGCGCCCATAGCTGGTTGTGGGGAGGGGACTTTGGGGCTGTGTGAAACATGCACAAGTTGCATCTCAGGCAACTCCAAACCCACTGCCTCTGGGGTTTCCTGCTGTAGCAGTAATGGGGAAGTGTCTCTGTCCCAGCAGCGAGTGATATACATATAGTCACACTGGCTGCTCTCCTTATCCCTAAGGGGCCAATCCCTTTTTGATCCCTGATGAGCCCGTGGCCTCAAAGATACTCAGAGCTTCTAGGGAGATTCCAAGGCCAGAAGGGACCGTTCCGACCATCCAGTCTGACCTCCTGCGTGTATCTAGTGGCAATGAGTTCCACAGGCGAACTGCACACTAAGAGGAAATACTTTCCCAAGCAGATTTAACTGTGTTGCCTTTCCATGACAGTGGCTGTTCTCTTGTTTATGTCCTACGAGAAGGGGATGTGCTATTCACCCTGTGGCCGCTCATTGCGGTGTTACATATCGCACACACAACCCGATACAAGACGTTTCCACTCTCTGGGCTCTTCTGACGCTTCACCCAAGGCAGAGGGGGGCAACGGTAGCAGGGCGCAGAAGAGAGACGCTTGCATCAGAAAGCGATGTAGCAATTAATTTATTCACCAAAGTTCCACAACACCAACACTACAGCAACACAGCACTGGCCCAGAGCTGGGCCTCCCAACCCCCGGAGCTGCTGCCTAGGCAGCGTGCTCAGCTGAGTGCCGGATGGAGGGACACTGGCCCGCAGGCAGCCTGCTGGGGAGAACGACACAAATGCCTGTTCCGATTTCTAGGTGGATTTAACGCTAGGAAGAAGGGCTGGATGGACAGGGGTGGAGACAGGTTTTGCTTACAAAGAGGTTCCTCCAAACAGGAGGGGACTTCAGTCCCCATGGCCCACTCAGTCTAGGGCTTCTGACGCTGACACCCCACCCAGTTAGATCCAGGTGTGATACCCCACCCCAAGAGCACTCGGTCTCCTCAAAGGCCACTGAAAGAGTGCAATGCACGTGGGAATGGCGTTGAATCCACCCATGTGACCTGGGTCTGAACCAGTGATTTACCAGCATCTCACCATGAGCCACCCCGCAGAGTCATCCCGTCCCAGTGATGAGCATGGGCTGGGCGAGTTTCCTGTGCACGCAGACGACACGGAGCCCAACGCGCTCAACCCGAGGAACCAGTCTGAACCGCTGCGTCAAGGCCTGGAACGCACCTGGCCCAGCTCCCAGCCCTTGGCGCAGACAAGGCCGGAGGTCAGCGGGACAATGTCAGTGGGGCCTGTCAGGCCAGCTCCCTGGGAAACACACCGTCTGCGCCTCGAGAAGGCAGCCAGGCAACAGGCCCAAAGCGGATCCGGTCGGCTCTCCCCCCCTGCACAGAGCAATCAGACATCGTAGCACAGGCCAGTAAGAGCGAGACAACACGTCGTTCAGGCCACGCGCTCTGCAAGGTGACCGGTCAGCTGCGTCTCACCCTCTGCGCTCTGTATGCTCCGGGGCGAGGGGCGAGGAGGAGATACTGGTTCCAGCCCTTGGCAGCAGCGCGGAGTCAGCTCCTGCGGGGGACGCTGTACCTGTACTTGGAGATGGTGACGTTGGCCAGTCTCCCGTAGACGGTGGGCAGCACGTCGTCATGGTACTTCTCGAAGCCCACGCGCTCGTACATCCGGCGGGCCTCGTCCTGCACCATCAGGGTGTTCAGCACCACGGCGCGGCAGCCCTGCTGCTGGGCGAAGCAGATCACCGCCTGGCACAGAGCCTGGGCGATGCCCAGCCCCCGGTAGTCCTTCCGCACCGACATCCGCTTCAGCATCAGCTCCCCCTGCTGAGCGTCAGACGGCCTCGCAGCCACGGTGCCCACCACACACTCATCCGCTTCTGCCACCCAGAAGCAGGAGCCCTTGCTACCCATGTAGGTCGTCCTGATGTCCAGCAGGTCCTCCTTTAAGCAGTGCTCAATATACATGGTCCAGAAGTAGCCGAGCAGCTGCCGCCCCATAGCCAGTAGCAGTGTGACGGCCAGGATGGGCAGCAGGAGGGACTTGGAGCTGGTGAGCAGGACGCAGAAGGTGCAGGCCAGTACCAGGATCACCCAGGGCTGCTTTAGCACGTGCACGCACAGGGCGGGGACGTACTCGCTCATCCCCGTGGCAAACATCTCGCGCACCGCCTCGTAGTCCTCGTCTCTGTACTCGCGGATCCGATAGTCCGCCATGGTGCACTGGAGAGAGAGGAGAGAGCAGCTCAGCACAAGGCCGTGGGTCAGCAGAGCCATAGCAGTGCAATGAGCACAGGCCTGCAGGCCATCAGCTCCCTCTCTGGCCTCAGGCAAGTCATTGCCCCCTCTCGTGCCTCAGTTTCCCCAGCTAGAAGAAAGGCTCATGTAGTCAGCTCTCCCTCAGAGGGGCTGCGAGCATTAGCGGGTGTAGCTATTTATTGGTAGCTCCTAGAGCCCCATCTGCTAAACGCTGCGCACGGACCTATATTACCAGTCCCAAAGCACTGACTGTTTAAACAGACTCCGGGTAAGGGGGAAAAGAGAGACCCAGAGAAGGGAAGTGACTCGTTCAAGGTCACGCTGCAGGTCAGTGTCAGGAGCAGGCCGAGATCCCGGGGGCGTGATTCCCAGTCCGGTGCCATATCACTGCACTGCCTACTTCCAGACTTCCCTCTGACACCCATCAGCGCAGCGCCCGAGCGCCCCACAGCCTCGGAGGCAGGAAACTATCACCTCCACCTCACCGATGGGGAAGCTGAGGCAGAGTTGGGGTGAACGGGCTAAAGCGAGAGAGACAGTGGCAGATGCAGCAACAGAGCAGAGACAGGGACGCAGGACGCCAGCTCAGCTCCACCCCAGTGCCAGCCTCCTTTTCATCCCCCCCCCCCAGCAGCCCCTCCAGCTGCCCGCTTCCCTGCCCACGTTCGCACACACTAAAGCAGGGTCCTCAATTCGTTTTCGTCAAGGTCCACATTTCTTGGTCAAGGTCCAGACTCCAGAGAAACCTTTTTCACACTGCAAGCGCCTCTGTTCAACAAACACATTCAGTGCTGGGTAATACAGCCTGGGGCTATCGCTTAGAGTTTTAGAGCATTAAATGAGAAATAAAACCAACCCACTAGAGCAGGGGTCGGCAACCTTTCAGAAGTGGGGCGCCGAGTCTTCATTTATTCACTCTAATTTAAGGTTTCGCATGCCGGCAATACATTTTAACATTTTTAGAAGGTCTCTTTCTCTAAGTCTATAATATAGAACTAAACTATTGTTGTATGTAAAGTAAATAAGTTTTTTAAAATGTTTAAGAAGCTTCATTTAAAATTAAATTAAAATGCAGAGCCCCCCGGACCGGTGGCCAGGACCCGGGCAGTGTGAGTGCCACTGAAAATCAGCTCGCGTGCCGCCTTCGGCACACGTGCCATAGGTTGCCTACCCCTGCACTAGGGGGTCGGTGTCCTGGGAGGGATTTTGTTTTGTCAATCCTGAGGGAATACATTCAACCTGGCAGGCTGCTGAAGCGGTACCTGATCACAACTACCGACCGACCGGTGCATTTCTCTGCTAGTGTCACAGGACAGAAGGGGAGTGGGAAGAAATCCGTGAAGCTCGGTCTTTCTGAAGGAAGGGGAGCCAGAATAGACAATGGCCCTTCTGCTGCAAAGATCCACACACGTGATCAACTTTACACACTGCGGGTAGCTTCACTGAAGCCACGGGACTATTCCGTGTGTGTAAATGAAGCATATGCTTATGTCTTTGCAGGATTACGGCCAATATTATTAAATTAGCACCCAATTCTACAAACACTTTCATGCTCAACTTTATTACCATGAAGTCCCCTTGATTTCATGACAGTAAAGTTAAGCATGGGCAGAACTATTTGCAGGGTTGGGGCCTCAGGCAGTAAGTGCTACACCCGGTAATAAGTATATTCAGGATCAGGCCTTTATTTAATATACTGTGTGTTATATTATTGTGTCGTAGGGTTATACTCCATTATTCTTTTTATTGTAATTTTATTATATTATTCCCACATTATTTTATTTGGGGTTTTTTACTACTTTATTTGCTCAAGAGTTGGTTGACAATTTAAAAACAAAATTGGTGACAAAAAAAATCAAAGTTGTCTCCATTTCACCAGCTCGGAAATTGAACAATCGTTTTGTGATTGTTTTAAAATCAAAACACAGCACAGAAATGTTTTCATTTAATGAAAACCTGGGGTTTTCAGTAAACAAACATTTTCCATAACCCCATCATTAACGTTTATAACAAAATTTTGAAAAAATAAATTGTAAAGTTGAAAAAAAATCCACTTTCACTTTTTTCATTTCCCAGAGAAGCCCGCTTTTCAATTAAACACCTTTGTTCAAAAACTTTTCTACCAGTTCAAATATTTTCCTTTATTGTTCCGTCATTTATTATATTTCTATTTTATTTTCCTTTAGGACATTATTTTATCTGCTACGCATCTATTAAACCCCAGGCTGATCCCAACTCCAGGCACAAGATCCAAATCATCGAGCTAACTGCATCAAATCTGATCTGCCACCATTTATTCAGACGTGGTCACGCTCCTGTCAAAACAGAACGTTTCACAGAGCCCTGCTTGGATCCAGATCCCTTTAAAGTCCATGGACAAACTCCCATGGACGTCACTGGTGCCTCCCCCCGGGGCACAGAGCGCGGGGAACGCGCACCCCGCAGAGCGGGCGGTGCCCCCCCGGGGCACAGAGCGCGGGGAACGCGCACCCCGCAGAGCGGGCAATGCCCCCCCCGGGGCACAGAGCGCGGGGAACGCGCACCCCGCAGAGCGGGCAATGCCCCCCCCCGTGGCACAGAGCGCCGGGAACGCGCACCCCGCAGAGCGGGCGATGCCCCCCCCCCCGGGGCACAGAGCGCGGGGAACGCGCACCCCGCAGAGCGGGCAATGCCCCCCCC